>CABPRJ010000004.1:147360-424901 GCA_902439185.1 Cinara cedri
CCCCCCCGCGGATCGGGCCACTCCGTACGGAATCTTTTTCCGCGTACCCCTCGGGATGGAGCCGGGTGTCAATAGAGTTAACTGTTTGCGCCGGGCGTTTGAACGTGCCCCGGAGTAAGGTCGGGGACCCGAGTAGTTTTGACCTTATTTTCGGACGTCTATTATGATAACACGTATTACGTATTATCATAATAGTATCCGGTAGGACAGAAACGGACGTAGGACCCGTGGGACGTGTCTCCGCGTGGCTCGCGCTCCGGTCGCCCGGGCCGGGGCGCGTAAATTACGTTGTTCTCCGAGACGAAGCGCCCCGACTGGTTAGTCCGTTCCCGAAAAAGATACGTTTTATTAATAAACCGTGGATTTGAGGTTGTGGCGTTATTGTTGTTATTATAGAAATCGACAAAGTACATAATGTCAAGCGCAATAATTATCAGGTATCCGCGGGGTGAAGATCCCCCGCACACTGCGCTCACCCCTCGGAGCCGTCGGAAGGCTCATTTTCCGAGAATTCGGAAGTGCCAGGGAAACATTTCTCCAGCACGCGCATAGCAAAACATCCATTTTTCTCGTGTTTGGAGGGTTGTACAAAACGTTGCGAAAAAAAGTCACTGCGTGAGTTTGGCATTAAAATTCGAAACGGGACTTCCGGGGGCCACGGGTATAGAGAAAAATTAAATTTTCATTTTCATATTTTAATCAATGAAAAAATAACATTATTTTTTCACTTTGTAAAATGTTCAAAATGATAGTTTTTATTCAGCAGGTGGATAAAATTGTCAGACCATACAGAAATGCTTAAAAATTTAACAAGAGGTTCCTGAATTTCATTACAGAAATACTTGAAAATTTAACGAGATGTTCCTAAATGTCATATTTGCGGTTAATTAAAAAAAAAAATTAAGCCTTATCTTTGAATTTTTTTTTTTATAAAAAAATTTTAATATTGACGTCACAGGATGTATGTCGTAATGTAGTGGTTGTACCCGATGACATTCCAGGGTTCGTAAGTTTAAACCCGAGTTCCGTGAAATTTGTTGGCGAAATTACGTCAGGTAGATAACATAGAAAAAATTTTGTTACAAAAAATAAAATTGGGTGTAATGTAATAATTTTTTTATTTTATTAGTTATGAAATCAAATTTTGACAACAATCGTAAATATTACGACCTTTCAAAACATGTATAACCGAACTTCGCTCCTAATCTTTTTTCGTTATCAATCGTCAATCATTGGGTTCAGGTATAAATTAAATAACTTTATGTATCCCATCTTCCCTACTACCCACCAACAACAGTGGCCGCGCCCGTCCACAGTATTAAATCTTTTTTTTTTTTTTTTAATGATTGTACACAATTTACATAAATATTTTAAATAATATAATTATATTTATCGGTAGATACAAACACAAAATTTGTTTAAACAAAAAAAAATTTGAACAAAAATTTTAGAATTATACATACCCTTATGTCCTAAATGTCATTAGTGTCGTAACACTTGAAAGTAGGCGAATAAATTTACTGAAAATGGTTATCGGATGTCATTAGCTACTCTGAATATTTTTTTTGCAGATATTAATGACTCCACTTCGCCGTCGGCAATTATATTGCTTTTTTCAATGTTTTTATGCTGAAATACTCGCTTGATTTTTTGTGTTGACACAATATTTACCTAATATGAATGGAAAACAAATGAAATACAAATTACTTATTTATACTCCAATTATTTCTAACAATAATTATTACCTTTTCAAAACCCAATTACCAATACGCTCAAAAGTGTAAAATCGTCCATAGACGTTTCCGACATTTTTTCATCCACCACGGAACTTTGTAAATCTTTGGCATCTTCCAAAACTACAGCTTCAATTATTCGTAAACTACGTTGTAACACGTTCTTCTATAGGAGTTTCCAAATGTGATTCAGACTTTTCTTAAATATTAATACCATACAAATTATAAATACCCATGGGCGCCTGCAAAACGAGGCATCTGCCCCCCCCCCCCGGACTTCAAAATTGCATTTATAATGTTAATAATTAATTAATATAAATTTATTTTAAGTAGTCTTTGGTGTTTGATATTATTATGCACCTTCCTGATAAATTGGTTTCATATATCAGTGGTTCATACAGGTATAAATTAAATAACTATGTATCCTATCTTCTCGATGATTCTGAGCGAAGTTCGTCAAAGTTAATGTAGCCTTGTTAACAATATATATGTCAAGTTATAATAAAATAATTACATATGCATTATACATTTTCTTTAATAATGTACCTATTTTCCCGTTTTTCACATTTATTGAGAAAACTGATGGAAACTCAAAAAAAAAGACCTCCTTAAAGTACCATCCCAATCAGATTTCTTTTCAGAAAAGTACTATCATTGTAAATTAGAGCTTCTGTTAGAAAAGTTATTCACAGATAAAAAAAAAATATACTTTCATTTTTGCTCTACTCGGAATCTAAAATACAAACATTTGACTCGCGTCCTAAGGTGTTATGTATACATAATTATATTTTAGATCTCACTATTAAAATGTATTTACTACATAAAATAATTAGTAAAATTGTACTTTTAAATTTAAATGTCACCAATACATTATAAAAATATATAAAACAGGACCAAAGTCCTTTGTTACAAAATTCTTATTCAATTTCTATAAGAATATCTTTATTTTTTTCTGCTCTAATTAAATGTAAGAATATAAGACAGTTTTATTGGATCAGACTACAAAATACTCAACGTTTGAGTTAATATTGACGAAGACTAAATAATATTGATCGTCTAAGTAAATGTATATTTAATATATAACATTTAAAACTATTTAAGACATAAGTATTTAAATTTATTAAAAAAATAAATAAGTACCATAATATTAAACAATTTCTATAAATAGTTAAATAAATAAGTTAATACAGTAAAAAGTCATACAATAATTGCTGGTAAAACCAGAAAAAGAATCACTATTAATGAATTATAATAATAAAAGATATCCATAAAAAAGTTTTAACAGTCATATTACATTATGATAATGAATTGTTTGTATTATAATGATGAAAGCTATTTAAAACAACACATTTATGCAATATTTGTGGTTTTTGTAAAAGTATATACGATTAAAAGATTTATAAGTGCTAGAAGCCTAAAACAAAAGTGAAAGACTAGATAATAATCAATATATAATAAGTAAATACTTTGAAAAACAAAATTCATGTTAAATGAAATAAAACTATTAGTAGTTAACCGATCAGTTAAAGTGGCTAAATACTCCAATAATTGCAGCAGTTATTTAAATGTAAATACATGTTAAGTTTATAAATTTGACATAATTCTGTAAATAAGTTAATGTATAGGTACATAAATGCGGAATGTCCGTTGAAAGAAATAATTATGTCTAATACATACATAATGTTTTTAAACTATAATAAGTGAAATATAGTTATAACAATAATAATGAAAGTTATTCAAATGAATAATTTAATTAACAAATAAAATTTTAAAATTAAATAAATAACAAATAATAAAAACTATTATAAAATATAAATATTACGTTTAGGTGATAATAAGAATTAAATTAAAAGGACAGTTTAAGAATATTTTGGAAAATAATATTTAATTGATGCAAAAACTTTAAAATATCAAGGGTTACTAGGTTGAATAATTATGGGTTTCTTTTTTTTGTTAATAATTAGTATTAAACCCTATAACATAAATATTTTTAAAGCTACATTAAATAATACTTTGAAGAAATAAAACATTATGAAGCATGAAAGAATTAAACAATGTTTATTGACTCAAAGCAGACAAATTGTTGAGGAAGTCTTCTGGGGTGAGAACATGAGATGAGCCTATAAAAATATAACAGATTTTTATAAGAATCCTGAATTTTATAATAATATAAAAATGATAAAATAATTCTTACCAATTATAACCTCCCAGTTTTTGGAGTTATTTGTCACTTCATATGCACATCTGATTTCAGAAAAGCTGACTCCACCAATCACAAATACTATTACTCTGGGCACATTTTTGATAAGCTGTTGACCCTTATCTTTATGCCAGTGTCCATACCGTGCACTAAAAATAAACATTGTTTAATTGTAACACAATAATTTGTTTTTTTTTTTTAAGATTAAAATGTTCAAAGATGACTTAGTACTGCTATTAACTGTCAATTATTTTAATTTAAACCGCTAATAAATAATTCTAAAAAATTAGAACATGTTTAACCAATACAATAACTTACTGAAAGTATTTTTTATATGATCAATTATTTTTTATTTTTATACTAGAAGAATATTCTAAATCTATAATTTCTAACTTGAATAATTTATTTTGGACACTTGGGAATGAATAAAATTAAATTTAATCAAGACACTTGTGCATTATTACCCTGACACCAACATTTTCTATTTTTAGCATTGATATTGTTAAAGTTGTCACCACAATAATTACAAACATAAATACAACATTTTTTATAATTTGTAATACAAAAACTAATATCAATCATAATCCTTAAATTTTAATACAACAAACAATTGTATGATATCATTATTGTAGACCCGATTATTACCTAAGATTAACTCTTTCATGTCAAACCGTTAAAGTTTTACTACTTAAAATTGATACCAACAAATTGTAAATAACTATTATTATTGTAATGTATACTTCCAAAAAAGTTAAGATTATTGATTTGTTGATTACAGAAGTTATACTCAATACTAGAACATAAACTGAATCATAAATCTCGGAAGCTAAATTTTTCAAAATATTTTGGGGATAGCTTTTGCAAAATCTATATTTTTTATTTCAGCATTAAATATTCCGTTATTTAAAAGATTAAAAACTTAAAAGTTATATGAATGATTTTTCAATAAGTTTGAAAACTAATTTTTAAAAAATTTCTTTGTGAAAATAATTATGTTAAATTTAGCAATTATTTTTTTAATAGATATAAATGTTCTAGTGGAGTAGATACATTTTAGAAAGTCAGGTGTGTATCATATGGCTAGACAGAGAATGAAACCCATGTATACATTAAAAAGGTAACTATTAAAACATGATTTATTCACTGTATTATTTATATTTTTGCAGAATATCAAGAATTACAGATTTAAGAAGACACTAACGAAAAAATTGTTTAGAAAAATTCATTCAATTATTAGTTTGAATAAATAAATTATTAAAATAACAGTGCCATGGTACTGAGATTAAATTTTTTTTAAAAATAAATAAATGAGAATATTATTTTTGTTTAAAAATAAATATTTCAATATTTAATTTACTTTATGCTTTTTATTATAACCATGATCTTTTTATGAAAATATAAATTACAATAATAATAATTTTATTGACTATAATGAGTAGAAGTATAGAGTTCTTGATTTGGCATAAAAAGGATCAATTTAAGTACGATTATAAAGATAGTTTGTTTAGTTCTAAGTTAAAAATCCAATTAAATTGTTTGTTAAATTTAAAAAAAATTTTTTTTTACTTTTTCGTAAAATTTGCGCTCCCCAAAACAATTAGTTTTAAAAATAGTAAGCACACTAATATAGAATAAAACAAATAAAATGAATAAATATCTAACCAACTAAAAAGGGATCAAGTAATTTACTAGGTAAAAATAATAAGAAATTATGTGTAAATAAAGACTATACACACACCTAGTCGGTGCATGGTATCCAGATGAAGCAGCTCTACCAGCTAGAAAAGGAAAATGCTTAGCATCCAATTTGTCCTCAATACAGTCCTCCATCAAATCTTTGATTACAGGTGTCCAACGTGACATCTGGTATGTCTGCTCAGTGATACGTTCTTTACGTGGTATTTGGTATTGTTTCTTTCGGTTACCCTGAAATATTTAAAATATTAATTTAATTTTGTATTCATAACAACTAGGGAGTTTGGATTTCAATACAAAATAAATCTTTTTTTGAGTAATATTAGATAATGCTTTTCCAAGTACATAATTTGATTCATATAACACGAGACTTCAAAGATGAAACTTTTATTCAGCCTAGTTTTAGTTTTTTAGAAATGTTCAATGTTTATTCACTTGTAGAGAATCGTTTTAATTTTATTGCATTTTTGTACAATATACGAGAATAATATTATAGTATTTGTACATAATACAACCATCAATTAAATACACTTAGTATATTACGACTTAATAATTTAAATTCAAAATATCCATATTTTTTTTTATCAATCAATATGTAACATTGTTAAAGGAAATTTTTGATAATTTTAAGTGCATTTAAATCCAGACTCTAATAATAACATAAATTTCTTACATCGACGATAGTGTTTATGCCAAGCAAGGTTAAATTGACAAGTGCTTGTTTGTCAGATGCTGACAACTGGGCGTGTTGTATTAGTTTGTTGAGATTTTCTTCTGATATTCCGTTCTTAGACAAAACGTACAATAATATAATCCTCATTTTATCATTGCTGGACGTATTTTGATCCAATAGTATAGGTACAATGCACCTCATATGATCTTTGATCTTCTCGCCCTCTGCATCTGTACCCATAGCCAGATCTTGTTCTACTTTACACAATCGGTCCACATTACCCTGATAACACTTCATACAATCTTCAGCCAAATGCAAATGAGTAGAATATTTGCTTAATTCTTTTTGATATTGAGGCATTTTCTTTATCATCGTAGATAAATCTCGCATGGAAGACTTATTTTCATTACCAGCAGACATGCGTTTTGAGTCAATGAATTTCTTCAAATTCTTTGTCACATTACTACAAGAAAAAGAAATAGTTTAGTATAAAATATGAAATAAATGTAATCATTCACATACGTGGAAACCACAGCAATATGTTGATGTCTAAGTTCTACCCAGAGCTCGTCATTCTCATCCAACAACACCTCCTTTAAAGGAGCACCAGCATTAGCTTCATATCTATAAAAAATGTTTAATTTAAAATTAAAAATGAGAAAACAATAATACCAAGTTATTTTAAAAATATTACTTACTTATAGACATCATTTTCAATTGGCAAAAGATCATAAGACATAGCTTGAAAAGTAAGTTCATGCAAAATTGGAGATACGCAATCAAATCCTCTATCAAGTATAATTAACTGTGAACGAGCTTTTTCTGGACCTTCACCCATTGTTGGTTCATCAGCTTTGTAAGCATCTAATTTTTGCTGAACAATTTGTGCTAATTCAGCGTTACGTTCAAAGTCACTTCTATAGCGTACTGACGGATACTCCCCCAATGTAGCACAAACAGTAGCAATTTGTTCGGCAATGCGTTCCATATTAGGGACACGACTACTTACCAGCAATGGGTTATAATAACATTGAAATGTTTCGCGCGAGTCTAGAGAAAATACCTATGAATGTGTATAAAAACCATTTTAATTAAAAGAAAAACAAAATTATATATTTACACAATGGTGTTCCCATAAGATATATATGCGAACTATACCAAAATACATAAAAAGGTATTCGAAATAAAAATCCCCAACCCATATTTTTTTGTTAAGCTCAATCAACTGTCGTTATTCGGCAAATCTGAATATTAAAAACAGTCTATTTGTCTGACTCGGGTAAGTTTAGGAGACAAAGCTGCCTTTAATCATATATAATATTATTAATAACACTAAATGCTGGAACTATTTAAAAAATATCATATAAATTAAAACTAATTTATAGTACTAATAAGTAATGTTATTTTCTCTTTTTCTTTATTGTTTAAAAATTAAAGTCAGAAATATTTTATTATACACTGAAATAAGTTAACCATGACAAAAGTGTATCAAAATAATTATTATTGTTTTATATTTACTAGGTCCTTATTGATAGTTTTTAAATAAAACTAAAATAATTGTATACTTATATTAATGTATATTAAATATATATTTTTATCAATAATACCAACATTTGGCAATAGTAACAAAAATTTTTTTTATGGGGATTTTTATTCGAAGATTCACATACACGTATAAATTTAAAGCACTAGATATACCATAAAAAAATATATGTGAATCACTAGTTATATTAATACTAGTTAAAATTAATAATAAAATTCAAGAGCTAAGCGTAAAATATATATATATACATATGAATATATATATATATATATATATATATATATATATATATATATATATATATCTTAATATAACAGGTTAAAAAACACACACACCTGACGCTCATAAGGAAGAAAAGCGATGTTAATCTCTTTGAGTGTTTTTATTTTTTTGGCAGCAATTGATTTGCATAGTTCATTGAAAAGTTCTTCTTGACATACTTTTGTTAAAATAAAGCAGTAAAATAAATACCATATTAGTATGTTCAACAACATAAAAATAATTTAATAATAGCAAACATAGATTAGATTTATAGTTCCCGTGTTATGCAAGTCATTCAACATATTATTTTAGTTTAAAGCCAACAATTTTTTCATAAATCCTATACCTACAATAATAATTTTTCAAATAATACACCAAAACCATAAAAATAAAGACATAGATCATTCAGCACATAAAATTTCATCACACATATTGTTAATAAATATATTATTGCGAATAAGCAAAAAAAAACTTCCACCATTGGTTTATAAAAGATAACATTTATCGTGAAATTTTACCTGTTGTTCATATGCTATGAAAGCTATGTTAACTTCAACTAAAGTTTTAATGAATTTTGCGGCTGGAGACAAACTTAACTTGTTGAATAACTCATCGGGACATGCTATATGATAATAAAATGGATAACAAAAATTGAATAATTCACCCAATATACAGATTCTAAATTTCCTAAATGTTTTCAGATATGGGTAGGTACCAAAAAATATGATAATATTTAAAAAATATAAAAAGTACAATATTTAAAATAATTTAAACAATTAAATAAGGAAATTAAAAAATTTAAATATTTTACCTTCTGTAAAATAAACATGAGCTGCTTTATACATTGATTTTCCTGGGCTAGAGAAATCTCTAATAAGAGCAGCAACAGACTTTTCACTTGGAGTAATAAGATAAACAGCTTCCAATGTAGCCAATGGTTCACGTTTTTTCTGGAGATCTTCGACAACTAAAGAACAAACAAATTTGAAACTAATGAACAAGTACAAGTACAAGATTATGAACTTTAAAGCTAACACTTACTAGTTATGCCTTCAGCTGAGATTTCATGCATCTTACAACAAGCCGATATCATTCTCATTGCCAGCTGGTCAACTACCATAACGCGCCATTCTATCCCTTTATCTACCCCTTTTTTCACGCCTTTCTGTTTTATGACCTCGTTCATGATTTCTGTTAAATTAATAAATTAAATTATTATTTATGCCCAATGACATGTACAATTACATTAACAATACAACAATAATATAAATATATTACTTTGTCCGACTACAGCTTTTAATGCCATGTTTGCTTCGAGTCGAAAATCGTAAATCGACCTTCTGGAACAACAAGCAAGTACTTACAAGTAATACAAAGTGATCGTTAAACTCGCAAAGTATATTGGTAAATCAACAAAATTACGTCATTAAGAAAATATTCAAATACCTCGGTCGGAGATAAGACTAGTAGAATTAACAAATCGAAAATGGTGGAAATCGGAAAATCAATTGGAAAATGAGAACTCAGTAGTGGGCAGCCCGCAGTGTTACCAACGCAACAACGTAAAAACTACCTTGAAATAGATTTTTATTGTCGAAAACAAAATAAAAATTTGTGAATTTACATTATTACATTAATATGCCTAGTGCCTACGTATTTATTAATTTACTAAAATATAATATGTCTATATTTTAAATTCGATATATTATTAAATAGATGTATGTAATACATACCTATGTACAGAAAAAAATTACGATTAACTAAATAAAAAATTTTAATTCTAATATTACCTACCAAAAGATACCTTCCTAAATTATAATAATGTAGATTTTACAATTAAACATTTTCCCAATATTACCTATTTCGTTAATATCATTTCATATAATCTATAAGTTATAAGTACTTACATTGTATAACATTATAAAATCAATGGTTTTACACTTTTACCTACCATTAATCATTATTTAAAAATAATTAAAAAATATTTATTTAACATCTTTATAATAATTATATTAAAACGGTTAAACATCAAATTAATGATATGATAATATTGGTAATATTAATTATTATTATTTATTTACTGAAATATTATTTGTTATTATATTTCCTACTAAATTTTATCACCTAAATTTACTATGGTTTAATTACGTATTACTGATACGATGTCATCACAGAATAGATTTAATTTGTATGTCATCATTACAACTCAGATTAATAAACTGTAATCGAATCATTCATTCTGCATTTGATTAAGTTTCTTATTCTGAATCTATAATAAGAGCCCCATAAAATGGAAAAACGAAACGTAATAAATTGGTGTTTGTTCAAATGAAGTATTTTTCGTGGACTCTAAATTAAATTGTGTTTGTAAATAAATATTTATTAATGAACTTAATTATTAAGTATATATTATTAGGTACCCATCTATGTTTGATCGACTTTATGGAATTATTAATTATCTACCTAATAAAAACATAAAAAATTACATTTTTGATTTTTCAAAAGTATAACTGAATGAAACATAATTAAATTGAATAATTTTGTTGAAACACTGACATATTAATCATGTAGTTACATAGGTAATCGATTTCATTATTCTGCTTCATATGGGTACGTGCACAATGATAATGATATACCTACCTACTTATATCTATACAAAGTAGGTATTTACGTAGTTACCTTATGCTGGAGGGCTGCGTCATATTTTACACGAAAATTGCGCTTGCCCTCAAAATTGGTCTACAGAAATTCAATTAATTTAACTCGATTCCCGTTCAATTTTACATTGAACCAACAAGCTACCGATAGAATCCAGGGGGTCTACATAAAATTGTATGTACCAACCTACTTGTTTTTAATTAAATTGTTGGAAATTTTATGATTTTTATCTATTATGTACGTATCATTTTTAGCTAGGTATGAAAGTCTTAAAACTCAGTGAGTGGGCCGCCTTCTCTATTATCCGGCGTTGACTCCGTTCAATAGACTCTTGAAAATGCAAACACGGCAACATCGCAAGTAAAAATTAATCAATATTTTTCCTCGCGCGACATACAGCCTCATGTGACAATTGTATTGTTAGCTTGAAAATTGTCGACTAGCTAAAAATTATATTCTTTCACATTTTTTAGTTTTCAATTTATTACCTATAATATAATATGTAGGCATATATTTTCTCTTTGTGCTTACTTATAAGCACGGCTTTAAGGCCTTTAACACGCTTCTATACCTGTCAAGTCTTTCTATCTGTTACGGTTCCTTGACTCCTTGCCATTTTTATCGTTCGCTTCTTTTGCAACCTTGATCACTATTGATCACCTTGATATCTATCCAGCGTTGACGGGCTCTCTCTTTTGGTCGCTTTTTTCGTTTAAAGTTTTATTACGAATAATAAGAATTCCGTCAACTCGTCAAACATGACCAATCCAATTGTTTTGCTAATTACTTAGCTGGGTAGTTCAAGATACTTTCCAATGTTTGATTTTATGTAGGTGCTTACAGTTTTTTCAAATCTGTACTTTTTCTTCTTTCATACTCACCATTTAGATTTCGTGTGCATTCGTGTGTTTACCGCAAAACTTTCTTTTTAAATGAATAATATTATATTAGATTGGTGTAATTAGATAAGTATACCTATTAGGTAGGTACTATAACTACAGGAAAAATAATGTTCTAAAATGAATTGATCATGCCAGTACATAGGTAGTTTAGTAATTACCATTATGGCTCAATATCAGTATGGAACATAATATAAAGTTATTAACTAGATAATATAATTATACAGGTATGAGTAGGTAGGTATCTACCTACCTAGCTATATCCAAGAGCTATAAGGTAAGGGAGTTGTCTCCTAGATTTCGAAATCACTACAAAAATTCGACTTCCAATTAGTCAGAACATACTATTACGTATACATAGATAATTAAAAAACGCTTTTCATCTTGTAAAATTGTTACTGTTTTTTTTTTAGAATCTAAACAAAAACTGGAAAAATTGCTTCGTAATATATTTGGTTTGAGTATTTTAAATTCGATTCGAGGTGGCAACTCTTATTGTATCTTTAGAAGATTATTATGATAACAAACTGGAAGATATATTAGTATTGTTTTTTTTCAAACATTTTTGACTTGAGTGCAATATGATCATTATAGTTTAAGTAAAAAGTACAATTCGATTATTCCGCTAAATTCAACTAGATATACCTGAAATGATCCTTATAATTGTCCGTCTTAATAGCTTTCAATGCCAATTCTAAATCTTATCTCATCTCCGAACCCTGATATGTGTATAATGTTAATTAGTTATGAGTTAAAACAGTAATGTAGTTTAAAAAAAACTAAAAAAAAAAATAACCTGTAGGTATTTTGAATTATTTTATCGTTTTTTATCGAAGTCATATCTCATCAGTTAACAGTTTTAAACTACGAAAAAAACTTAATCCTAGGATACAGAGCGTGTGCTGCATCGGTCACACTTACAAATAATATGACATATAAAAATTATTGCTTTCAGCAGGAATAACTTTCTACTAGCAGTTCTAATATTAGAGCCTTAATTTATTAACCTATTATTAATTTTTGGTAAAACAATTATTTGTGCAACTATTTGGTGCTAATTTTTCAATATTTACATTACCTATTTAAAGATATGAGTAAAATCTATTTAGAAAACCACAATTTAATAATAATATAATTGAATATTATTATTCCTTTAGACTCTAAAGTTTAGAGTATTATTATTGTTTAAGTATCTATTTTTTTAGATTCGGAACACAGTGAGGAATGTATGGTGTTTTTTCTCCTGTGAACAACTTTTCTACCAGAAACATTACTCTGACGAATCTAGTGGATATCTTTTCTGAAAAGAAATTATATCTAATTAGTTCTTTAAGCAAGCCATTTTTTGATTTTTCAAGCTGTTTTATTTATGAAGATAATGGTTTTATTATTTAAATTTTGTCTTTTGTAGTAATTCAATTCAAAATGTTTGTTGGCATTTGAAATTTGGACAGAAAACATATATTTGTCTTATCTAGAAGTGGTAAAATGTTCAAAACATTTGAGCCATCTTTGAACTATTTAT
Source organism: Cinara cedri (assembly GCA_902439185.1). Taxonomy (NCBI): domain Eukaryota; kingdom Metazoa; phylum Arthropoda; class Insecta; order Hemiptera; family Aphididae; genus Cinara; species Cinara cedri. Next base: position 160,548 of record CABPRJ010000004.1, read on the forward strand.
GGACATTCTTATTTTGCGAGTTTCTTACATAATTTTTACTCGACAGGTACCCTGTGAATAAAACTATTAGACTTAACAGATATGGTTAAAAATTTAACAGTATGTTCATTATAAGTTTTACTTTGTGGAAAAGAAAAACTGTTTTTAATATAGAATTTTTTTTTATAAAAATTTTAATATCAAATTTTGACAAAAATTATAAATATTAAGGCTTTTTAAAACATATACTATAACTTTGGTTTTTTAGAAGTTCTTACTCTTCTTGGTCTTATTCCTGTTAGATTCTACTCGACTACTGCTATAAAATTCTCTGCATTAGACCTCTTTATTACATGCCCGAACCACTGATTATTTTGCCCTTTCACAACATTAGTTATCTTCAGAACTCCGGTCAGATATCAGATTTTGTTAATTTTTCTTCTCAATTAGCATTCTGAATCATTGAAATTTATTGAGCCATATATGGTTTTCAGTTTGGAAAAACTATGGATAATGAATAGGGGAGAAAAAGTGAACAATTGAGAGGAGTGAAAGGAAATATTGGTGGCGACAAAAACTCGAAGTGTGGTGATGCTAGAGAAGAATATTAATTACTGCTTAAATCTAAAACAACTTTTATTTTAAGTAGTTTTGATTATAAACTGAACAAATATTATAAATCTGTTTACAATGAATGTCATTAAAGTACCTATGAATTAACTATCATAATTTCTGAATTAATTGTTTTTTATTTAGTTTTGCAAAATATAATTTCAACTTGGCCATATTATTAACTATAGTAAAATTAGATTTTTGGTTTAAAACAGTCAATGGTGTTACAAAATTAATATTTTTGCTATAATAATTTGTTTGTCGATTTTTTTTTGTTTATGAAACACAACTTGTTTTCTTCGCCATTAAAAGAACTTATACAATATCTTTACATAAAAATAATAATCTGAATACCTATTTAATATTAATTATCTAGGTACCTACTTAAAAAGTTAAAATAAATGGCTTGAAATATAAAAGTATCAAAGATATATTTCTTACACACAAGTATTAGTAACATCATTTTGACTTATCGGGGATTAGATTACATTTACTTGTTAACAAATGAGTAATCGAGATAAGTAATCAGTGATCAGTATAAAATATTTCATACATTTTGGTTTAAAATGTTATAATTTTTTTTTTTTTAGTCTAATTGAGGTTTTAAGTAATACATATTATTACAAGTAAATTTACTTCAATATTAAACTAATATCATTAATTTTTCTACTTACATAATACATAATATAAAAATTATAACTTTGTTATTCTACAATGCTTTCATTTATTAATGAAAATACAAAAAATAAAAACAAATTAATGATTTAAATGAATATTGAAAAAATAAATGATTTAATGAATAAATTGTACATTTTTTTATTTAAATAATTGGTTCATTAAAGTTTATATATAACATTTATCTATAATACAAACATTTGGAGTACTTTTATTTCTTTGTTTTCTGACAACATAGTATTCTCAATAAATATTTGAGAATATATGGATCATGTATTGTAAAAATTCTTACTATGTACATTATAAGTCATTATAATATATATATATACAATAGCACTAGAGTGAAGAGATTGGTGAGCAAAGTTCTTGATTATTTTTAAAATAAAAAGAACATTATTTTGATAACATGCAAAAAGTTTAAAATTAATGAAATTCTTTGTTAAGTATTAGATTAATTTCAACATTTATTTATTTAAAACAAAAATACAATTTCATTTTGAAATTTAAAAACAATAATAAATAAATGTATTAAAAAATATTTTAAATAAAAATCATAATATGTAAGATTTGAACAAAAATTAAGTTAAATCTATAGGAAAACAATTCTAATCTAAAATCAAATTTTTTTTTTCTTCTTTGCTTTAGGTTTTTCATTTAGTTTATCATTATTTGATTCATTTGCTTTAAAGGTTTTTAAATCGTCCAAAAATAAAACCTGCAAATTAAAAACAATATTTTATAATATAAATCACTTTCTATGACTTCACTTAACATAAGTAATAATTTATATAATTTATAATATGAATAACTAACATTTAGAGTCTTGATAAAAATATTAAATGGATTATTTTATGTTTTATTCAATAGATTAGTTATTATTAGGAACAGTATTATTATCTTATTCGTATTATCGTATTATTATTATTATCTTCCGGAAAATTATATACATAAGGTACAAAATACTGGAATATCAAACTAACAGTATTTTAGTAAGTAAGTTACACAGTTATAAACATTTCTTTAAATCATTTTTTTCTATTGAATAATAACTTTAAAATTAAGTGATGTGAATAAAGAATACAAATTCTTACTGTATGTGCCCATCCCGCATTTTTCTTAAATATTTTTCTAAAACAATCTCCTATTTCATTATAAACTTGTTGAGTAACTGATTTGTATTTCTTTAAATGCGGTAAATAATTCTCACGAGCAATTTGAAATACATGTGTATCTACAGGAACTGCTTCTAAATGATCAAGCGACATTAAACAAATACAATCTGCAACCTATATAAGTATAAAGTATACATGTAATGAAGAATTGTTTTTTTAACGTTTTAAGTTTTTACCTTTGGACCAACTCCAGGCAATAACATCAGTTCTTTTTTAGCATTATCATAATCCATGTTTTTCAGTTTCTCAATCCATTTTATCCCATCTAATTTAAATATTTTTTCAGCTGTTTGACTAATAAATTTTGCTCTATAACCAAATTTTGCATTTTTCAAATCTTCCTCAATGTTTCCTCTTACTAATTGGTCAATGTTTGGAAAAGCATAAATATCAGTCCCTTCGATTTTATCACCATATAAAGTACACATTTTTTCAACCATAGATGAGATTCTATAATAAATAAATTTAAATAATTATTAATAATTTTAAAAAAAGTTAATAAAATTGCATAAATATCAATTATTTACCTTATGATGTTGTTATTTGATGAACAAATAAATGATAATATGTTTTCAATTGGCTCTTGTTTCAACATTCTAATTCCTTTAAATCGTTCAGCTGACTTTTTAAAAATAGGATCACATATACTCCATTCTTTATAGTACAAGTCCAAGGGCTCATTCATTCTGAGATAATTACTCAGACTTTGTTCGTCAGAATTTGTAGCCGGAGTTCGTTTGAAATTTATATGATCATCGTTTTGTTGTAATACCCAAAAACCACCAGAGAATACTCCTGAATATTCGTTTGGAGCAGTTTCTTTCCATCTAATCATTTAACACATAATGCATGTTAGTATTAAGTAGGTAACTACCTGATAATTATAATTTATAATATTACACTAGATTTATTTCAATATTTTTTAAAAGCTAAACCACAAAAGGTTTATAAAATAAGAAAAAATCATAACAGTATGTAAATATCTAAAATGATGTAAATAAACTAACGTGTAAATATGCATATTATATTTAAATTTAACAAGAAAAAAAATCCTATTTATTGAATAAATAATCCAGTATAAAACTACTTATAACAATACTAATTAATTTACCTGAAACTCTGTCCACCAAGAAGGACACATTTTAAATTTACTTGATCCCTTGTACACACGAGTTTTTTCATTGTTTTGTAATTGACTAATTAGTAATTCAAGTAATTCAAGTAAAGGAACTAATTATATGCTTATACTAAATTTATTAGTGTTTTTTAAATATCAACTATTGTCTACCTACGCCGTGAATGTACTTTATGTTACTGGAAAAGTGGAAACTGGAATATATAACGTATTATGTAGATTGCAAAAAATAATATGGTAAATTATAAGTGATAAAAGTTATTACGCGGGTTTACTTTTTTAAATATTTAAGCATTTAAAATTATTATCATAGTAGTAATTTGTGAATGATAAGGATGAATTAAAACCACTCGGGAGCGTAATTTTTATACCTAAATTTAAATTTGTAATACTTCAATATTAAATAGAAAATAATATATATCCTATATTAAATGTAACATTACTAAATACACAATTTGAAAACAATATTTTTATTTTCTTAACCATTAAACTACATTTTGAATTAATTTTTGTATCATGTATTCTTATCATTATTTGTCCTTATCATTTGCGAATATCTGCAGACTCTCTATCCTAAACTAATAAGTAAATAGTAAAATAGTAATTAATAAATCCCAAACTTGAACAGAAGTACCTTTTGACTTTTCTTGACAATTTGTTTTTTTATATTAATTTAATTTTGTATTCATATGCTTCAATAACCAACTATTAAACGGTAAGAAATCATAATATGAGTGTAATATTATTAATCAAGACAAAATAATGTTTGTATCATTTTAATATTTTTCAATAATATATTATAGGGATCATATTAAGTAATAATAACTATTATATAATTGTTATTAATATTACCAGTTATTGGTATAGTTATTTTTAATATTGATAGTTAAATATATGGGATTCTAAACAAAGTGAGCGTCAATGCATTTTTAAATACAATAATAAAATTTATTTTTTTAGTTTTTTATTGATTTTTATTAGGCGAGGTTCACATTGGAAAGTAACAGATGATACCCGAGAAACACAATTTAGATTGAACACATATTTCAAAACTGTTAGTCATTTGTCCTGAAATATTAAATAGGTATGTTTAATCACAAATGTGTAGCTTTGATATCACCCACTATTCACCAATGTGAACCTAGCCTTATGATATATAAAACTCAATGACTGTGTAACCAAAATTATACAATATATACAGGGTGATTTTTTGAGAAGTGTCATAGATAGGCAATTTATTACCCTTCCCTACTCCTTTAGTCTAAACTTTAAACTGTTATAACTCATAAATGATAAATCTGATATTATTGTTATGCATATCAAAATTTCTAGAAATATATTCTCTATTAAAATCTGTGTTCAAAAGGGGGAGGGGTTCCTATTTGAAAATAATTTTGAAATAAAGCTTAAGCGATTCCATAATAGTTAGAAAAAACAGAAATCAAATTCACTTAAAATTCTCTGAGATAATTGCTGGTTCATGGTAAAAAAAAATTGCCCTGTATACTTATAAAATCGATACAAATTTTATTTTGATTAATTAAATACAGAAATAAATGTTATAAAATTGTAAAATAAAAAGTAATATCTGTTATTATTTACAGATTCAAATAGGGATGACTACGTAAGAGCATTTCTTCACTTTCAAAATTTACCTTTTTGGCTACAATCCAGCAAATTAAAACTTTCATGCTCTATTCTTTGATTTTATAAACATGATGTTAACTAAACGTTTGTTATCTTTTAAAATTAATAACCAAAAGGAATTATTCAGATTTTTTTGTAGCTCTAATAATACCTTGGAGACAATAAAATTGAATCAAATTCAATGGCCCAAAGAATATAGTGATTCTCCGTTGGAACCCAATGTTACAAATGTGTCTACTATAAGTCCAGCATTACGTCCTACATTTAATCTAGCTGCATATGTTAATGAATCCTATTCATTACAGCAGTTGGTTAAACTTGGTGTTGAACTTTACAAATTTGACAGTAATCCTAAAATAATGGAAACGATACTAAAGTTGGATTTTGAACGTGATATGAAACCATACATCAGATTTATACATGATATTGGAGTACCAACTGAAGAAATGGGAAAATTTTTCACTAAAAATCCTTTGTTATTCGCTGAACACATGGATGATTTAATAACTCGGATTAATTATCTAGAGCACAAAAATTTCAATAAAGAAATGATTACTACAATAATTCGAAAACATCCACAATGGTTATCACACAGCACAGTTGACATTGATACAAGTCTTGGATTTTTCCAAAATAAATTCTATCTTTCTGGAGACAATGTTCGTAATTTAGTTACTAAATTACCAAAATTGATTACTTGGCCAAAGAAATCAGTGAATTTAATTATGTTTTCTCTGAATGAAGAAATGGGTTTTAATAGGAGTGAAAGGAAAAGATTGTTATTAATCCAGCCTAAATTATACACTATGTCTAAAAATCATTTATTACAACGCTTCGACTATATACATAACACTATGAACATAAATCATGATCGCATTGTCCTTGAACCTCAAGTGTTATCCTGTCGTTTATTCAGAATCAAACAGCGGCATGAATATCTAAAATATTTAAATCGAGTACAATACGACCCAACAAAGCCCAATTATGTGTCACTTTTAAAGTTAGTTTCCGGAACTGATTCAGAGTTTTGTTTAAATATTGCTAAAACTAGTGTAGAAATGTTTAATAGCTATTTAAAAACTATTCAATAAAATCAAAAATTGTTATTTCTATTTAAATAAAAATGTGTTTTTTATAAATTGTAAATAAACAGTACTTTACATAACTTAAGTTATGTTTAAATAAAACTAAATATGTAAAGCTGTATAGTATAATATAATAAAAATTACATTGAATAAGTTTATTCATTAAATAATAATTACAATGCATTATATTATGTAAAATATATAATTTATCAGTTTAAAAATGCTATACAAAATATATAATATTTAATTACAAGGACAAAAATGAAAGAATATATAAGTCAATCTTCATATAATAAGAATTGAAGATAAAAGGTTTAAGGAATAACACTTTTTTTTATTTGATTATATCAAATCAACCAAGGTTAAACAAATTTAAACACCCTTGTTATTATTTACATTTTGATTCTTTGTCATCAACTATAAAATTGCCCTGGAATAGTTTTGTAAATATTTTTTTGATTTAAGTAGGTAAGTTTTATTTAAAATTAAGAAATTAATTTAGATTTTAGAATTATACATTAAGTACCTTGGTCTTATTTACAAGTTTAATCACATAATTGAAACTGTATATTAAAAAATTATAATTTAATTATCATTCAGTTTTTACTTTATAAAACTAACTTACTCAAAGTCTATTTCATACATTTTTTTGTATTGCTTGTATTAAATCTAAATTAAATAATAAAAAATGTATCAATTAGTACCAATGCAGTTTATTAGGTTGGTATGTCAAAACAGAAGTAGGTACTGCTACAGTTACACTGGACACATGTTACATAAAAAGTATTATTCACTTTTCGATAAAATCTGTATTAAACAGTTAAATATAATGTCTATACAACTTTTATAAATAGTTACCTACATAAACCTACATAAACTGTTGTCTATTATTACTTACCTACTTTAAACCACAATTAAAATTTAATTTTAAAAATAAAATACCATACTTGACACTATTCTATTTGTAGTGTTACTATTTATCTATAGTATCTATATTACTAATAGCTAAATATATTTAGCCAAGGTATTACCTATGTTGAATAATTGAAAAACTACAACAGTGGCGTAATTATCACAGGGCCAATCAAGGCAGTTGATTCCAAGCAAACTATATTTTTGGCAGTTTACATATGTGATAGAGGTGTTGGTACCTAATTTTCAACTATTTGATGGAAAAATTATAATTAACATTGAATCAATTTAAATGTGTGTAGCAAATCAAATAGATAGTTGTCCATGCTAATTTAATTGACAACGATTCACGTGTAACTTGTAGTGACAAACTGATAAAGGTGATAGGTAATATTATAACAATTAAAAATACATAGTATATTTAATCAATAACCATACTAAACAATTACAAATTATTTCATGTTTTCATTAAAATGTGTTGAATTATATAAATAAAATTTACAAACATATAATGTGTAATTGCGAATGTATATTTACTTAATTTAAAATTAAAAGAAGTGTAAGGTAAGAAGTGGTCGGGTTTATCTTTTTCAAAAAAAAAAACAATTACCCAGTCAAAAATATATTTTCATTAGTACCTATTTTGGTGACAAGGAGTGAATAATTTCTATTTTCTATAATAAGGCTGAAAAAATATTTTGCTTTCGGGAACTTTATACTTCGCAGGATATTTTTATAATAAATATAACTGAGTGTCCCCCTCACTTAATAAAGCGCCACGAATAGATAAACCAATCTTTCCCCTTAACGTTTGGACTTTTCTCAGTTTCTTATCCCCTCACCAGTGAGAGTACTTACTTCATATATAAAATACAATTTTTTTTTTTTTTGCAAAATTAACTAATTCAATCGTTTACCGTGTATTTTCTAGTACCTACCTAGTTAAATTACAATAGGTAAGCAAAATCTTCCGTTACTGGTTATTCAATAGACTGTCTGTCTGTTTGGAGACACAGTAAACCATAAATAATCGTTTGGCTGCATAGGTATTTACTTGGCGATAACAGATAGATATGTAGGTAATGCTGCGAATGCAGCAATTTATTATGAATAATAATAAATTATTATTAAACCAAGTATCCAAGCTATATACGCTCATGTTTTAGATTCTTTAGTACATGTTTATTTTTTTTTCTGTGGACAACTTTTCCATCAGAGAACTTGCTCCAATTTTAACGTGTAGCATATTTTCTGAAAGGAAATCGGTGTGGGGAGGTACTGTAAGTGAGTCATTTTTCGATTTTCTCAAGTTTTCTCATCAAATGCAAAAAACTAGGAAAAAACATGGGACAAACGTAGGAAAAACGGGAAAATCGGTACATTAAACAAATATTATTAAAGTTAATGTATGGTGCTTTTTTTAATCATTTTACCATAATATGAAATATATATTATTGTATTATTATCAACTGAATTTCGCTTAGAATTGTTTTTCATTAGCAATGGTTAATCGTTGCTAACAGATATACATTAAATTACCTATAACAGTGGCTGCACCAGTCCCCATTATCCTGGGACGTCTTTTTTTTCTCTACTTAGTACAACTTAGGCAACTTGACCTCGTGTTAAATTTTCGAGCATTTCAACCAGAACAAAATAAATGTTTTTGCACATAAATATGTAGACAAAAAAGTAAGCATAATGCCATATTTTTTTTTTTTTAATTTTCATTAAAATTTGAACTTTAGACGCTTCTATAAAAAATTACTCTGCATAACGCTCAATTTTTTTTCGAAGTTATATTTTTCATTATAGTCTATATGTAGTGGTAAAAGTGGGAAAACTTCGAAGTAGGCCTTAATTTATTGAAAATTGAGGAACATTCACGAGAACTGACTCAACCAAATCAAACTTTCAGGAAACCTATCATGGAGTCAAAATGTTTTTCTATCGCATACATTTTTCATAAAAATGCTATACTAATAGGGTTTAAAAATAAACTGCACTCTTTTCCCTCTCAAATATTATCCTACATATATGCCTGCTCAGTAAAAACAAATTTAACAGAGTCTGATTACGAATGATCTAATATGTATATTATATAGAATTTATTTTAAATACAATCAATTCGAATTTTTAAAATGTCATTAAAAATGTCTCAGTGACAATAACTAACAGACTCCGAAGACTGAGGCTAAGATTGACCTAAGATCGTTTACCTTAAATAAAAAAGGGGATTTCGTCCCCCTCACTTTAACCGCTGGGCCTATGCGTAAATAATATTATCGGCTGTAGCCCGTCATAAGTGCAAAATAATTAGGACCGAAAAATTCTAATCGTAACCTGAAAGAGCAAATTTAAAGATCCCATAAGAGCCAGGGACGGCGCTAAATGGACGAAGTTGAGAGGTCACCCACCCAGGACAAATTCTCGCCCCCCCAAAACCGTGCACTAATGATATTTACGCACGCAGGAATTTGTATTATTCGAATTATTAATGGGATTGCTCACAGCTATTCAATAAGGGACAAAGTATAGGCAATTTCTAATCTCATCGTCGCCGCCTGCCGCATCATCAAAGCAAGTAGATAATATTATTGTATAATTTAAATTTTTAAGAATTGGGTACTGATGTATTCAATGTGTTTTGTGTTATTAATACAGTGTTCACTGGTATATAATTCATTTAGTTGTTATTTTTTATTGAAAAGTAAAATTGTTGTGTTTGCTTCTCTAAATAATGTACTTGCCCCTTTCTACCCCTCCAGGAAAAAAATTCTGTTGCCGTGTCTGATAAACGCAAACAAATTTTAAAATAAAAGTAATGTATTTTATTAAAACCATAGTTACTATTATTTAAACTTTTACATTAATATTGTAAATAGGTTCCTTAATTTAATTGAAACTAAAATACAAATCTTTATGATACAATAAAACTAAACTTTTACTGAATTCAAATACTGTTGTTTACTTGTTTTTGAAATAAAAAAAAAACTATATATTTGATAATTTAATATAACGAGTGTCTGAAACTATAATGGTGCAATATCACAGTGGCATACGCTAGGAGGAAATTAGGGGCTTTAATTACCCCATTAATTTACCCCATTGGCTTATAAATACAAACAAATTATTGAAATGTATATATTTCAGCTAAATCACTAGGAAAAACTTGATATGTATTAATTATAAATTTGTTTTTTTTTTTTAGGATCCGGCTTTTAAATTACCAATTCTCATAGTCAAGTTGGGTAGAGATGACGGTTCTACGATTTATTTAAGATTCTTATTTGCTACAGTGCCTATTGAAAATTCCCGGTCACGCCACTAACGGATAAAATATTGCATCAAGTAATAAAATGTATTTTTGTACTTTTATCTCACTATACTAAGGTACAAAAGCGCAAATCAATTTAGCGCTTCAGGGTTAACGATAACAAATAGACGGTTGGATATCGACGGTATTATCTCGCGCACGACGAGAATATTACCTAATTTATATAACATTGTATAGGTATAATACAATTACAATAGAATACATTAGTGTATTCCTTTTTTTTCTTTTTTTTTTTCTGTTTTGTTCGTAAATTATTCGGGTCGATTTTTAAACGGCGTCGTCGTTTAAGTTCATTACAGAAAAACGATTTCGCCTGTTTGCCACCGTGTGTGTCCATCAAGGAGACCGGGTCTCTTACCGTCGTATACCCACCTATATGGTATCGATGCACGCAGCAGCACGGGCTCACTTCGTCAGTTCGGCGTGCTGCAAGCGCATAGTAATGCTGTTCCGGAACATTCGAAAACTGTCATCAAATATGCGCCGCCGCCGTCGTATAGTTCATTCATCGCGGGGAATGTCTTTTATGTCTTCGAAATTCCAATTTGGGGGTATTGTGTCGGCGGCGGCCGAGCACAAAACGGCCGCCCGTAGACGGACTGCGCACCTCTACCACACGCATATTATAGTCATAATAATAATAATAATAATAATATACACTGAAGTATTCGTGTGTGCGCGCGTGTGTGTATCACACACTTATATAGAAAATATATATCGATCCCGACAGGATATGTAAAGGCATTCTTCATTGTGCTTAGGGGGATACGTGTATAATACCCGTGTGTGTGCGTGTGCGTGTGCGTGTGTGTGTGTGTGTATATATATATATATAGGTATAGGTATACTTATATAATATGTACGGCCGTTCACTGTTCGCATCACGGACCATTGTGACGATGAATCCGATCTGCGCGTGCATTCCCCACGCATTCGGAATATAGAATCGGAACGAAAATACCTTTTTTTCCTACCCTCCCCATCGCTCCCTCTCTTTTGTCACACCGCGTGCGTCGTCGTCGGCGGCGTCTTACCGCCTCAGACTCGTCGGTACCGCGGGTCGAGACTTTACCATTATTATTATTATTATTATAATGCGAGTATTATTATTATATAAATTGCAGTAAGGGACATTTCAACAGCGGAGGTATCCGCCACATAATATCATACATTATTGTAACAATATATCGAATATTATATCTATATATAAATAAGTCTACGTTAGTATTGGTGATTTTTTTTTTTGCGAAATTGCCAATAGGATGCAAACACATTATGCGACTGTTCAAAATATCATAACAATGTGTTACACCTGTTGCCATTATTATTATTATTATTTTTTTTTTTTCTTAAAAGGAAGATTAAGTCTCTATATTGTACCTAGGTACCTATATTAATATCGTTGTACCGGTGCAGTCAGAGAGAAGGAAAATTAAGTACTTGCTGTCCACCAGAGAAAAAAAGAAATTTAGAATTTAAAATGATCCATAATAGAAGTGTGCATTCTATAAAATTGTTCTCAACTAACCTATACAGTAGGTATAGGGTAGGTTGGTTTGATTCAGTTTTTTTATAATTCATTACGACCATCTCGTCATCAAAGGCAAAATAAAATACCGACTTATAACAATACGAATTGTGTACCTACGAGTCCCGGTACGTGAGTACAAATACGTATCATGGCATATTGATACGTACCTACCTACCTACTTATCTATCTAAACTCTTTGAAGACTTGAACGCTCTTATTTTATTGTATTGATAGTCGATACGAATAACTTCCTTTTTTAAAAATCTCGAATTACGGACGTCGGAAAATCTATGTACAATATGACCGACTAAATTACGTTATTACAGTACTATTACCGAAGAACGTCCGTCTGGTGCACGCGTATGATATTCTGTAGTGCTTTCACCCCGTGTTTATTATACCTGTTTTTATGGCGTAAGTTTCATTAATAAACTGTTATAAAATTAAATGAATATGGTTGCCAAACTCCTCGTTCGCCAAGATGAACGGCCGCGGTCAGTGGAGTTGTCGAAGCCGTATCGCCGGTGTCTATATACTGCAGTTAATATTAGTCCCTTCTAAGGCTGTACCCGAGGGGAAGTGATTTTGGGCTTCAGACCCCCTCGACATATTTTGTTCGTGTTTTCGTGTTATATTATGCTAAACCGTATAACCTACACAACATCATAATAAAATAAGAACACCATACACGTTTAATTTATAACCCCCTTTCTCCCACGTTTCCTTGAAACTTTTTTCTAGTTACGGTCTTAGTTCCTTCCATTGTCATTTTCATTTTCGTTTTAGATTTATAAGTACATTAGGTGTTAAATATACACGATATTTATGTTCATTATTTTAATCATCGGCGATTGGTATAGGTATACTATTATTCTGTTTTGGTTTTCCATCCATTTTTATACAGTGCGCAACTGCTAAATCCTGTAGATACACCCGCACAGTACTGTGCATACTCGTATTTTTGTCAATTTGTTTTTCCGTGACTGCATTCCAGTTGCCAGTTAGGACATGAAGAAAAAAACCTTTGTTATTTTTTTTTCTAAAGGTTATTTATTCATTGGGTAATAAGCCACAGGTAGTAATAGTAGTGTTATAGCCAGATATACCTTTTGGGTAAAGACGCCCAAATGTCTAGCGGTACGGTCAAAAGGACGGTTTTCTATACAAGACAAAAAAAAAAGAATACGACGTTTTTAGAAAGATGCGTTTTAAAAGAAATCATTTGACAATAAGGCGAACATATTTTTTACTTTTATTCGTTACGAAGAATTCGATGTCACTTTATTTTCAACGGCACGTATTACCTATTATAGTTGGGTACCGAACATCACCGTTCTGTCCAAATCATGATTTATACGAGGCAATAATTTTCTATGACTACCCACATAAAAAAATAAATAAAAACACCTAACTGTTGTGACGGAAATTGTAATAATGTAGTTTTAGAACATAATACAGTGGGTAATCGACAGGTTTCCTACTCAGGGTCTTAGTACGGTACTATAAATTATATTAATATAATAGTAGGTACCTACTACCGAGAGACTGGTAGCCCGGTTTATTTTGAATTGTAATTTCTAGGTAAGCCATATTAGCGTTTACAATAAATTGTACGTATAGGAGTACCTATACAATTGTTATGATATAAGCATTGGTATTAAGATCGTCTACTATTCTATATGTATATAGATTGTTCGCGATCAAACATAACGGAGAAACGGAGTGCGCCATATCATAATTAGGTATGGTATAGGCGTTCTTTTATAGTGTTCTATAATAATGAAATCGTAAGTAGACTCCTACCACGCAACTATTGCACGTATGTATATTATGGGCGTATAAAAGATAAAACTGGCGCATGATCAATGGGTGACGTACACTCTATGCCCGTGTGTTTTCCGCTTCTCACCTTTTTAGTGATATTTCTATTTCTGAGCTATTTTTTTTAACACAAGATGTGATTTATCCTAAGATATTTCAGAAAATAATAATTTCGGAGATAGGAGATACCGCCTAAGGGACTAAAGGAGAGTGTAAGGGAGAATCTTCATAAGTTTTTCATTGGAAACAAATTATGGAAGATAATACAAGGGCTCAAAATTCTTGGCAACTGCATTAGACATTTTTTGGCTACATGCTTGCATCATCTTGTTGGAGAGAAATCCGGATTGTAAGAACAGTGACAAATTTTCAATATTTTTCTGGGAGGAATCCTGAAAATGTTTATATTTTTCAAAGGTATTTATTAGGTATTATTAAATGGCATTTTATTGAAATTATATCGGTATTCGGGGGATTGTACAGACCCTTAGACCTCCCCCCCATAAATCCACCACTATTTAGAACGTAATGTGATTTAGTTTATATACTAAAAGCAACTATAAGTAATTGTAACCGTAAACGATTCTGAGTGAATTATTATAGTATTGGCCGTGTTATTTTTCTCATTGTAGCCAAGCTAATCTAAAAATCAACGAAAATAAAACCAAAATAATGTCAATATAGTTTATTTAATAATATAAAATAATGTAATTTGTTTTTGGTTGACAAAAAAATGTTTAAAACATCTGTGAGCATAAAGAAAAAACTTTTCGAATAAACTTTCCCTCGGTAGAAAATTCGAATTATTTAAGACGTACAACGTAAAAAAACTAAGTAAAAAAGTGTGTAAATTAAGTATATTATATTCTTTAGTTTCATTGCTACCATTACACTCAGAATCTAATAATATAAGAATATTAAAATGAACGTAAGTACTGCACGGACGAGAAGAATTAAATATTATTATTATAATATCCGCCGTCTGTATACCACAACGAAAAAAAAAAAAATCCTAACCATGTAGGTACCTAACAATAAAACGATCTCTCTGCGCAATAACGAACTCGGCGGCGAGGCTACGCACCGCGGTACCGGTGTGTAACTACACTTTTTTTTTTTCTGTGCACCGGTGCAGCTGGTGTGACGCCGCGCAGCCGCCGGTTCTTTTTTTAACAATATTATTATTGTTGTTATCATTATTCGTGCCGCCCCAGTCGGTTCTCTGGTCGACGTTCAATATTGATAACGCGAAATTCGAACGCAATTTTTCATTTTAAATTTTACGCGCAACGTTGAATTTGTTAACGCCGTTATTCATCATAGTGATACTAAACAATAATACAAGTAGTTAAACGTATCTACGTAGAAATAAACGCGAACGCATCAAAATCCAATGACAAAATGATTTTTCAGACCGGATGCTGTGCAGTTGTAGTGATATTACTACGATATTATTATTTCGCTTTTATTCACATCAGATCGACTACAAGGTGAGCGATTATAATTATGAACAATTGAAGTCTTGTTATCTTATCATTATTTATATCTTTATATTATCTCCATTTTTGATGTCACGTAAAGAAATTAATTAGTTACCGTTAATTTCCATAAAAAAATTATTATTATTTCAGTACAATTTGATCTCTGTATTTTGTGTATGGTAAAGTTGAGTTACCGAGTTATGAATTCTGTGGGCCGGTTACCTAATCTTAGATAGTAATAATGTGTAGTAGTATACCAGGTAATCACCTAGGAATGGTGTCTTTTTTTCTAAATCCATGTTTCTGTATACAAGTAATTGTTTAATATTCTATTTAGGTATGCAAACTTTTACTATCTATTTTTTTTTGCGTTTAATAAAAGAATACTGAATAAGTTTAATTTAATTTTGTTTTAAGGTAAAGAATAATATTTGTTTATACAAATATTCATTACTGTATCTTACTTACAAAACTGTAATTTTAGTCAATGTCAGTTTGGTTAGTAGGTACTTGCAGTTATTATAATGCTAAATCATTTCATTAAAAGACAGGAGCGTCATTTCAATATTTTTCATTTTAAAGCATAATAATAACCGGCCTAATAAGTATAAAACTAGATTTTTTTTGATTTTTTTATAGGCCGTTGAGGCCTTTTGTAGCTTCTTATAAGTTCCAACATTTATCACGGTTAATAGTAGTCTCGAATTTTTCATGTTGTCATTCTGTCTACCATTTTTATATCTATATATTCCAGCTTTCTATCGTTAATAACGACATAAGAGAAGATATTCAAAAACTTTTTTAAAAAAATGAGTTATTATTGGTGATCAGAAAAGAGGTGGTAAAGGGAGTGATTGGACGGGTGGCCTAAGAAAGGGTAAAGGGTTTTTACTGTCATTTAATTAGTCAGGCAGTACGTACGGCGGTGTAACTCGTTTACACACATATAAAATGTTTTACCTACAACTAGACAACTTGTGTGTTTACGCACATTAAAATTTTAAGTTTTTGAATATTGCGTGTGTATGTTCAGCATGTCTGAAATTTTAAAAGTAATGTTGCATCGGGTTTGAATACAACAATCGGTGAGCAAAATTTGTTGTATTTTTTTTTTTACATATTTTGCATGCATTTTTCTTGCTCCCATAGTGACTTTTCTCGCGTCATGACGTTTAAATTTGCATTTAAGACACTATAGTATCAGGTTTGGGTTTGAAAGGAGGCGGTTATTCTTCCCTCCATCCCAGTAGGGGAGACTTAGAGAGTCGAGCGAAGCCGACAGTTATAGCAATATAATGATAACACGATATAATTCAACAAACTTGATTTTTAAACAATAAACTAATAATAATAATTAATCGTTAAATATTATATAGATAAATAAATTGTAATTGGCGTTTTCGAGTCTTTCGCCAATATATTTGTTGAAAATCGTGTTTTTTTTTTCCGTTACAATAATTCTGGGTATCGTTCAAAAATCTAGTAGGTTCCCTTGGGCCAGTATATATATATATATACAGGCGTTTGAAAACGTATTTTTTGTTCTATCGAACCATGCTGTCACAGCAGCGCAGGGACTATAATAATAATAATAATAATATATGGTGTATATAGTTATTATTTTTCGAACAAATTTTATCACGTACGGCACGGATTCATTGTATATTATAATAAATTATCCAACTAGGTATACTATTCGTGGTATGTTTCATAGATTTATACAAAAACGCAAAAAAAAAAAAAAAAAAACAACACCCTATTCGATCGGTGATAAATGCGTATTTCGTACATCATATTATTATTATAGATATTATATCCATTCATATGTCCGCCCTTGACAAAGCGTCAACCGTCGTATATATGTACGCCGCGCCGCGACGGGCCATGGATATACCTCCCGGGCTACAGATATTATTTTGATGTCCGTGTCTGTTTACTGGTCACGAAGTCTGCAAAATGATATTAAAATATAATAATATAATAGGTACCTACGATATTATGTTTTCTCTCATTCTCTCGTGTATACAATGTATGTATATTATAAGCAGCCCTTCCGGCGGACGGACGGTCTGCTGCGGGAGCGTATACACGTATCACACTGTATATATATATATATGTATTGGGTAACCACCATCTGTTGTCGGGTTTTGGGACCGTTTTCCATTTTTATATATTATTATTATTATTACATGTCGGACACAGCATGATACCTACTATACGAACGCCGCCGCCGCCGAAAAGAAGGGCAAAAAAAAATGTACACGCACGCACGTACGTACGGATTATGCGCGTACTGAGAGAGAACCGAAAGAGAGAAAGAGGAGGAAAAAAAAAATAAAATAAAAACCCAACTATAAAATATTATTATAATAGCGATTACACGCGTGATGGGCATTTATTGTTGCACGTCGCCGAGCAGGTATACGGCCGGAATATCATTTGGGGACTGCAGAGAGGACACTCGGGGCACGACCACAGACAGTTCGGTGCCCGTTGACCGTTTTATAATGTGTCGCGCGCATATTATACAAGATATTTCACCTACCCCGAGTGTAGTTATCCCGCACGGCCGTATAATACGCGGTATCTTTTTTTTCTTCTCTCTCCATCTGTCTATCTCTTTTACCGAGACGTTTTCGAAATATCGTCGCGGTTGTTTATCGTGCGCAGCACTCCGGGCGACACCACTAACACGCGACCGCACGATCAAATGTAAACGACGCGAACGGCGGCGCGGTGAAAACCGTCGTCCGACATCGAAATAATAATACATTGTTGATATTACTGTTTGTGTTCTCATTATTTATTTTTATTAACACGTAATAGGTGCCGTCGAATACGACGGCTCGTCTTTTGAAGAGAACGTTACGCGCGTACGCGTGCCTTTGTTGTTGTTTCCGGGTCTAGGCGTAGCTGCAAAATAGGCGTTCAGCAAAACCGATTTTCGGCTGTTAGTTTTGATGATACAGAGTGAATCGATCCGTTATCATACACGACATTATCAGCTGTGTCAGTATACGTCGGTTTTTCGTTATTTCAATTATTTTTTAAGCGAGACGCCGATGTGTAAAATATTACAATTTAAAATATCTCGCTTCAAAATTAAATTGCCGCAAAACGTCCAACGTTCAAACGTAGAAAATATCCTCAACTTTATATTCGATAATAAGTAAATCCACTCTAATAGAAAACTAATAGTATACAATTGGTTCTGCCGAATGGGGTAACAGCGCTGTATGTATGCTGATCCTACATCATAAATTGCATATAAAATATAATAATAAATTCGTTTGAAATATCCAATTATTAAAGGATACATTTTCTATGGACAACTTGTCTTTAAGCAATTTTGTTCCAATTTATAATGATAGCCATGTTTCTAAAAGGAAATTTGACTGGAAAGGTACTTTAGAGAGGTCATTTTTCGATTTTCTCAGGTGTTTTCTCAATAAATGTAAAAAAATCGAAAAAAAAACTGAGGAAAAATGGGAAAATGTAAGAAATGTAGGTATTAGTTAAAAATATTACGGCCTACTTTTTTCCTGTGGAAAACTTTTCTACTAGCATTTTTACTCCAATTAATAATCATAGTAATGTTTCTAAAAGGAAATTTCACTAGCGAAGTACTATAGAAAGGTCATTTTTCGATTTTCTCAGCAATTATGAAGAATCGAGATAAAACACGGGAAACCCGGAAAAATGTAGGAAAACGGGAAAATCGGTACTCTAAACAAATATAATTAAAGATAATTTATATTGCCTTTTAAATTATTTTACTATAATGTGACATAATATATATTGTTGACAAAGCATCACTATCAACTGAACTCCGCTTAGAATCGTTTTTTCGTTAGCAAGAGTTAATCGTTAAACAGAAATACATTAAATTACCTATAACAGTGGCTGAATCCATCCCCATTATCCTAGGACAGTTTTTTTATTACTGTATTCGTTATCAATAAAGATTAAATTAGAGTTATAAACTGTTTAAAACTAGGCCGGAGAAGTAGGGAGGAGAGCAGCATAGGTGCGTGGTAAACTATATCTTATTGGTTACAAGGAAGAAGGACATGAACCAATTTTGTATTCCTAGTTTGCAATACAAGCAAACTAAATTTTAAAAATTGCTTAATGGCTAAGTCACTAAATGACCTAACCTAAATACGGTGTTCTAAATGGCTTGAATCATAAAATTATATGACTCATGACTTTTTGCCATACAAATAGTACATCACATAGTGACCTAAGATATTTGAATGTATAATATAACACGTGGTAGAATGTATACATAAATTTATACCATTAAGACAAAAAAAAAAGGTTCAAAAATTGAATAAGAAATAATTATAAAAAATTGACTTACTTAAGTCCTTCTTCTCGGGGTCCAAAGATATATAGTATAATAAAATGTGATAAATCCAAAATCGACTTTACTCGAGATTCTATATATAGATGACCGCTATAGGTACCATACATAAACAGACAATTTTTTTGTATTTTTCTATCAAAACATTAGTTTTAAATATCTAATATTTTATGCACGCGTACATCGATGTTTGCCCTGAAAATGTTAATAATTTATAATACGTCCGTAATATTCGCTTGTTGGTTATTTTTGTTCGTAGCAATATAAAACTTATAACTTCCCGCCGAGATGTCACATGGCGGTCGCAAACAAGTATATATATACACACACACATACACATAACTTATATGCCCCTTGGCTAGAATCTGGTCGTCTTGTTTTTTACTCTCGACTCGTTTTAAGAAACAGAAAAAAAAATGAAAACAGGAAATCTCTAGACCAGTTTTTTTTATTATTATTTGTTGATTTTTTGTAAATGTTTTTTTTATTTTAAAGTTTTTTACACTAAAGAGGATCGTACAGTATGTAATATTTTGTAGATTATAATATAATATCAATGCTAATTTAATATCAATTTTAATTTTGCGATAAACTGGAGAACGATAAATGTATTTATCTTAGCATACTGTTTATTATACATTGTATATACATATGTATACGTATTTCTGAATATCTGAATTACAATAACAATTATATTTAGTTTTATTCGCCTTTCATTATACAAAATTGATTGTGTATTCTGTTATACGTTAGTTTTAATTTTAATTCCTGGGAACTTGCTGACATGTCCTACTAACCTATAGCGAATCAAGTTCACATAGTTATACTTCGTATAGTGATTGTGTAGAATCGTGAACCTGCGGTGTGTGCACTATATTATATTATTTGAATTCACGAACTCTGTTTAGGTATGTTATAAATTTAACCCCATTTCAGTCGTTATCATAAAAAAAAAAAAAACACGAAATTACTGTAGTCCAATTTACACGAGAGTAATGTTCTAATTTAGAAAGTTATTATCATAAAGTTATTGTCATAAAGAAATTGTAAATCAATATTTATGCGTTTGTGTACTGTATACTGTGCATACATGAACAATTGCACACACTATTATATGCAATACATCGTGCATGGATAAAACTTTTTCTCGAACGTTGTTAGAACACCTCAATAAATGAAATAATATGTTCGTTGAACATAAATTATTATATTTCGGTTACGGTGTATAATAAAAAAAAAAAATAAAAAATACATAGATATTATTAGCGAAAATCTTCATTTCTGTGAAATAAGCGAAATAACATGTGTAGTGATTCAATAAGAGGCACTAGTTAATTCTACGAGTTTGTAGACTCGTAGGTGTTTTATTTTTTATAAGCGAGTGGGTGAATAGTTTAACTTAGTTGCTTGTGGGTATGAGATACATATTGGAGATAGAATGAGCTCTTTAAATAGCTGATTAAATAGCTTAAATGTTTTTGCAAAAGGTGTTAACTCGTTAAAAGACGAATTATATTAGCTAGATTTTATTAACAAGAAGAAAGCAATATTACTGTTGGAGGTCCCTAATTTTGTTCCACGAAAACAGTTATGAATGGGTAGTACGTACTCCCAATAAATTTAAAAAAAAAAAAAATACTTATCCATATTTATTTTGTATATTTATAGAAACTGATATTAAATGAAAATTTTAAATGTACGTCATTTCAAAAGATATTTAACCGATCTTCACTCAGAATTGTATTTCGTCTGTAATGATTCATCATTACGTACAGATATAAACTAAATAATTTTATGCATCTTACCTTTTTATTTTACCTACTAAATGTTAGAATGTATTTCTTTTTTTTGTTTTAGATCCTGAATGTATAGCGATGTACCTCCCCTCCCTTTTCTCTCCCAGTCATCAGTTTTATTCTTCTCTATCTCCTCTTTTACTCTAACCCCCACTTAACCTAAGCCCTCTTTTCATCAACATAAATACCAATTATTCAGTTCTTGCCAAGGCCATTTTTAAGACTAAGCTACCTAGGCTATAGTCTAGAGGGGCTACTGAGGGGGGCACTGTGATTGGCAGAACTCTTGATTTTCTTTTTCTTAGATATAATTCCTATCTACTAATTTACCATTTACTAGGAAAAAGAAAAATTCTATTTAGTTATTAGAAATATTGTTGAACATAAATACTGATATTAAATAATTTTTATGTTTGTAAATTAGTTGTTCGCTGTTGTAAAATTATAAAAATAAGTAAATGAGCGATAAAATTTTACATTATATTATATATGATAATATTATTATGTATTTATAATATTTTTAACACGATCCTTGTAGGAGAGGATCAAAATACTTCCACTGTTCTTCTATCTGTTATTAAAGGCGACAAATGCGGTTATATCAGATTGACAGCCAATGTGAAATTCTGTCAAACAGAATGAAGTAAACAGTTCTAAATAAGAATTTGGCAGGTTGTCTCCTCTCGAATGTGCGTGGGGACGAGATATTTAACTTTTAAGTTTAGGTAGGGGGAGAGTATCGGAGCACTAATAAAACACCGCGAGCCGTACCACCATACAAATGATACTCTACCACTCTCCTCCCACCTAAACTTAAAAGTGGAATATCTCGTTAACAGATAAACGGAAATCAAAAATTCTGAAACCAAAATGTATTTAAAGTAATACTCCGTCTAATTGTGGAATTATTAATATAGGTTCTCGTTTGAAAATCTAAAAATGGTATAGCCACAGGATACTCCCTTAATGTTGTAAAAAATCTAAGTATACCAAAATATTGGGGAAAATAACTATACTTAAAAATTTCAAAAATCAGAATTTGTATATATACAAAAATTAACTAAAAAAATGGGGTGAGCATACTTAATGAATCATCCTGAATATATTATATATGTATTATAATTCGCTGTAAGTATTCAAATTAAAAATTCATATTTTGAATAATAATATATTATTTTATTGGTTTGTTAATATATTTATTCAATACACTGTAAATTATATTCAATACATATCAACTGGAAGTTTCAAATTAGTAAAACTTCCGGTACAAATTAAATGAAATACGTACCTACTTTTTAAGCGTAGTTTATAACTTACGAGTATACCTTATTATGTAATTATAATTTATAATAGTTTTACATTCAATTCATAAAAAAATAAAAATATAATATTATCCTTCATGTATGCATGTATGCATAAGTTATATCAACCATAAGCGCAGGTATTCTAAAAGTGTTTCGGTATCTATTTAATAATTTCTGGAAATAATATAATCTTACCGTGTTTGCTTACTTATTCAAAGAACCTATTGCTTCGATAAGATGAAGGTTGAAGGGAAAGTTTACAAGGGTCAATATTTTTTTTTGAAAATACTCGTATATCTATTAGATTGGGCGATACTCTGAAATAATAAATAATTATAATGCGAAATGTTTTTTATAATAAAAAAAATATACTGGATTTATTAATTTTATTTATACCATTCTACTATTCTTCTACTATTACTTCTCTATTCTGACCTACATAAAATTGAGACCTATTTACATAGTGTCCTACAGTATTATCCGAATGCTAATAACTCAGTTAATATTGTTTTTTTTTCAATCGGGTTTTGTGTTAGAGGGGTACAAATGCAAAGAAAAATTAAATTCTAATTTTCATCCCTTAATTACTGAAAAAAAAATGTATAAATCATTTTTTTACTTTTTAAAATTTTAAAAAAAAAACTATTTTATGGAATTTATTACTATACAAATTGTAATGTATCATTCATTCATATCTTATAAATAGTTTCTTAGTATTAGCTGTTTAAATATCTAGAGATAGGTGTGAAAAACAAGACTACCGTGTTATACGATAGTGAACCATAATCGTAATATTAAGTAATAAAACTGTCAATGGGTAAACATTTTTACTATAAGTGGGTTTTCATTAGAAATTAAAACGACTATTACTAAGAAACTATTAATCGGATATAAAATAATGATACATTAAAATTTTCATAATAATAAATTCTACAAAATAGTTTTTTGACAATTATAAAAAATATAAAAAGTTATTTGAAAAACTAGACTTAGGATGTATTTTTAAGTTGTATTTTCATAAATACTCAGTTTTGGTATTTAGCATCTTCGGGTTAATGATAATATTATTTTTGTTTTAGATACATATTAATAAAAAGATATATTTATAATAAGAGTGTCAAAATCTCCAACTTACAATTTTAAAAAGAAAAAAAGAAAGTTTTTTGCAGTAGTTTAAGAATGAAAATGAAAATGTAATTTTTCTCTATATTTGTATCCCCCCAACACAAAACCAGACTGTAAATAAATTTTCACAAATATTTACTTAGAAAACCAATTGATAGCCAAAGTTTCCAATTTTAAATACTTGAGTAGTTTAACAGCTGACGGAAGTACACAGAGAATATAACGAAGAATTACACAATCAAAGATAGTTATCATCGAGAAAAAAAAATTAATAAAACAATAAAAAAAAACTTCGTGAAAACTTTTGTACGGAATGTCACTTTATATATCTGCGATACATGAGTTATAAATGAAAAGGAAAATTGATCCATTTAAAATTTCGAAATGTGGTGCTAAAGAAGGATGGCAAGGATTAGGTGGACAGAAAGAGTAATGAATGAGGATATACTGACCCGAGTTGGTCAGTAGATTTAGAGTCAAACAAAATCCATAGTAATTTTCATGAAGCGACGACGATGGAACATGCTGGAATGTACTGCATTATACAATAATAGAAGGTGTAATTGCGGGTCATAACTCGTAACCAGACTGAAAAATTTCTCAAATGGGAAAATATCCTAATTGAAAAATGGCGTAGAGATAAATGCTTATGCCGGATTGGTGAGGCATGTTGAGAATCGTCAGGCATGGAGGATGAAGTTAAACGTTGTAAACCAACCCATTACCGGTTGAAAAAAAAATAAAAATTCATAACTAATTTCATATTTAGAAAACATGGAAAAATACAAACTTAGATAAATATTAGATGTACCTAGTAGCTTTTCCTGACTTATTATATGTTCCGATTTTCCATATTAATTACTCTGTGAATATAACTTAATAGTAATACATTTTAAAATTGCCTTTTTTTACTAGGTGCCATAACTTTATCCTTAATTTAAAATTCAAAATAAAATTTTCCACGATTTTGTACCGGTATATATTTATATATTTTAATATTATATATTTAATATCTATAAACCTATACATATACAATGTATTACCTAAGATAACACAAATATTGTGTGTATCTTAATAACTTAAATAGGAAATAATTTATAATAATATAATATTGACAATATAATAAAGTGATTAAATATTATTTTATTATAGTTTGCCAAAGAAATATAGTTACTAGGAAGGTGCTAGCTACATAGCTTATTATTCTTAAGCTTAACTGGTTTAATATGCGGTGTGCAAGATAGTAAAGGCGCAGCAGTTTACTTACTGGACCTGTTTTATAAATTTTGGTTCGAACGTCTCGCGATTTGATTTTGCACTGGTCACTCATTTGAAATGTTATTCGCGCTATATATGTATTATTTATCTGACGTAGTAATCACCATTCTTTATGTCGCCAATTGAGTTTGTTTAAATTCGTTTTTTTTTTATTTTTCGAAAACAAGTTTGTCGCAGACTTTTTTCGTCATCACAACAATACATTCGATTGTTATATACGATTGACGAATCATCGAATTAGAATATTAAAAATGCTCATGCGTCATATATTCACGTCTGTAGATTGCGTATTATATATACAAAACGTCTAATTATAGTAAATTTTTACTTATTTTTTCACTCAATATAAAATAATAATATAAATATGATTACTATACATAAGTCTTGGTTGGATTACTGTGGCTTATTGTTATTGTGTAGATACGCATAAAAAAAATTGCAACAATATAAAAAAAATCCGACCATACAGAGCGATTTTTGTATCACAAGCCGTCGTTGCAATAATTGGTTAGGTACCTATAAAAAAAAATAAAAATAGTCCTAGTTTCGAGTTTATCATAGAGCAAATTAAAATATTTACTAATTTTTTTTTTTTTTATGTAGGCTGGTCAAATTGCGTATACAAATCAGTAGAATAGTATAAACATTTAACTACTTAAGGTATATATATATATAAAGGTATATTATAAAAGTATATATAAATATAAGGGGGAGAGGGGTACACATTACCTATTAATTAAACAAAAAAACACTAAAATCAAATACACTGAAAATCGAAACTCCATTGAAAATTGCTGGTTCATACGATATGTGAATCACTCTGTATATTATAATAATATTATGTTGCTCTATTCAAATTTCAAATAATAAAACGTGTAGTAAAATATGAAAATTCATATAAATATTAAAATAATTTTAACGTATTTTATAAATTAGCATTCTTCTAGTTTCCAATCTTTTTTTTGGCTTTTTGCAATTCACCATGGTTCCCTTTTGTAAAATAACTAATACTACTATACTACTTTCGGCATGTATAAACTAAATTACTATATCTCCAATATGCATTTCAAATTTCCCACCTATACTACAGCAGTGGCCTACCCATAGTGCGAAGTACGTCCGTCTTTTGTTAAATTGATATGGTATAGATGATTTGTTACAGGGTTCATAAATTATTATGTTTAAAATAGGTACACCCATAATAGTATACTTTGAATCTCTTTTTTTTTTGCTTATATTACAAAAAAAAAATTATATACGTATACATATTATTATTATCTTTTCGATGTTTATAATATAATGTACGCACGGTAGAAATATATTATTATATAACATAAAGGTATAGACTACTGTACGATGTAATTTATGGCCTATAATAATTTTACTGGATTATTAGCTTGTTTATAGCGGTGCTTCACGTGTGGTAGGCTAACTGGCTGCATGCATTACTACATTACAGGGTCATTATGTATATATATCATATAATTTAGTAATCCGTATTCAATTTTCACAGTTTTCTTATAGCACGCTGACAATAACCAGTTTTTTTTTTTTTGATTTTAATTTTTTTATTGTGAGATGTGATTTTTATATAGTTATTATTATCAAATTATAACCGTTTTATAACTATATTATGTAGGTATAGACATGGCTGGGTGGGGGGGGGGCTAAGCGGAGTGTAGCCCTTGGCCACAATACGAATGGGGCCACAATATTTCGTCACTTTTTTCTCTTTCAATTTACTTTTACAAATATGCGTTTTTTAAATTTAGTAAAAATGCTCCGATTTTTTTCATTTCAAATCTTTAACGATGCAGATTTTTCACTTGATCGCATCAGTGGCGTAAATGGACCTCAATCAAGAGGTGAGGGGAAAGAGTAATTTAAAAACCGTACTTGAATAAATTACTTGAATAAAGTGTCATTATTATTCAAATTTATTTGGAACATTTGTCGACATTTCCAAAAATGTATCTCTAGAACTCTTTTTAATCCTAATACCAGTAGATATTGTAGATTAATTATGAACTTGTTAAAATTTTTGAAATTTATATTTATATTTATAGGTAATATAATATATTATTTTATTAAGTAGGTATTAACGGCTGTTGGCTAACATAAACACACTTAGCCCCCTCCCCCTTGGCAACGTCACTGCGTTTGGATTGTACTGATATGGATTATTGGTATATTTTGTGTTAATTAAATGTATATGTTATTAGTTTATTACTAATAATATTATTAATAACACGTATTATAATTATAATAAATCGTAATGTCACTAAATTATCGAAATTATTATTTTAATCAGAAATAACCTTACATTTTTTTTTTCTTTTTTAATAGAAAAACTTTTTAAATAGATATTCAAACGTATTATTAAGTTCTTCTTTTAACATCGTTTTACATAAATATCATTCGATCATTATTAAAACTATGATAATAAGTCAATATTGAATAAATATAAAAAATTATTTACATCCATATTATATATATTAACGATATGACGTAATAATCATTTCTTTGTCTTGAAAATGATATAATTACAAAAAAATCAACACTTATTACCCATAAAATATAATCTTTAATGTACTCCAATAATCAAAATATTATAATAGGTACGCGAAATTATGCGAAATAAAATTTTGGATTTAGATTAGTGATTAATGATTAGATTATGCTCCAAAATGAAATTTTTATTAGACTAAACTATTGTATAGATAATTTAGGTATAGGTGCATTAATACCATATTACTTTATTATTTTAGTGAATAATATTAAATAGAAACAATACGGACATATATCGCATTTCGCAA
Organism: Cinara cedri; assembly: GCA_902439185.1. Taxonomy (NCBI): domain Eukaryota; kingdom Metazoa; phylum Arthropoda; class Insecta; order Hemiptera; family Aphididae; genus Cinara; species Cinara cedri. Next base: position 188,620 of record CABPRJ010000004.1, read on the forward strand.
GATGGGTGTGCTACTGTTGCAGGTAAGAAATTAGGTAGGAAGGTAAGATCTAGAGGGGAAATTAATAATTTATCATTACTAATGAAAAACAATTCTGATCAGAGTTCGATTATATATAGTTTAAGGCATGGTTTAAGTTTACATAATTTACGATTTTCGTAAAAAATTTTTAAATTTCTTTTAAAATAAAAATATATACTACATTAATCTCAAACTTTCCTTGTTGGTCAATAAGTACAACTTATTATGAACCTCTTGTTAAATTTTCAAGCATTTATGTTTAGTCTAAAAATTGTATCCACAGAGAACTTACCGAATAAAAATTTGCATATAAGTAGCTCCAAAATGGTTTAAATATTTTTTTAAATTTTACCACGTCTAGAAAAGATAAATATAAATTGTTGTCCGAATTTGAAGTCTCTTCGAACATTTTTAACTGAATTACAGCAAAAAACATAATTGAAAATAGTAAAATCATTATTTTCATAAATGAAACTGCTTGGAAAATCAAAAAATTACCTCTATAAAGTACCAAGTAGGTACAATTTTCCTTTCAAAAAATATATCCACTTGATTCAACGGATCAATATTTCTGATAAAAAAGTTGTTCACAGAATAAAAAAAAAAAGGCATCATTATAAAACATATACGTATAATTAACTTAACAAAAATTATTTTTGTAAATTTTCCTGTTTTTCCTACGTTTTTTCCGGGGTTTCCCAATTATTATGAAAATCACTTCAAAAATAAAAAAAAATGTTCTTCTTAGAGTACCAACATGTACTTGGCTTGAAATTCAGATCAATATTTCTGGTAGAAATTGTGTACAGTAGGTATGTATAAAAAAAAAACCATCATTGTAAAACCAATGCATTCCTCGCTTCGCTCAGAATTTATTACGAAAACGTATAAAATATATTGTATAGACTTAAAGGTATAGTTAGGATTTTCGCAGATCAAAAAGATATCATTCAGACGAAAAATGCAAAAATGTTTTTATGTACTTATTAGTACTTACTTATGAAAATATCGGCTGGCTAATCTTTTTATCACGACAAATATTCAAGTTGCAAAGATATTTGTAAATTTTACAAATATGCAAGTTTACAACGTGTCGTTTACAAGCTATACGGTATTTTTTATAATACGTAAAGAAATTCTACGAAAAAAAAAAAAAATTAAATTAATGAAGAATTTCGGTAATTTAGTCGATTTAAAAAATATATATATTATTCATAACTACGTCTGTGGTAGAGTCATTTATCAATTATCAGGATAGGCCTTATTCTTTTTAGAATTTAAAATCGAGAGTATAATGTTTTACAAAAATATCTAATCGCTGAAAAGTAACGTAACCGAGGGACATGCTTTCGAATCTGTACATGTACATTCGTCACACTAAAACACTACGAGGAAGTTATATCGTCTACACTATTCGTCACACTTACCGCGAAGTCAGTCTTCAATATTAACTGGCAAACGGTGATCGATGCGATTCATCGCGAACGTGTCTGTCGTGAAAACGCTATAGGTACCGGTATGGAGATTAGGAGATTTGTCACATGCCTATAAATACATACTATGCCTATATATTTGCAGTACGTGCACATAATATACATTATTTCGTTTCTCTCTGCGAAATTAGTTGAAACGTTTGCGATTTCCTTACGTAACTACGGAAATCGGGAAGTATCTACCGCGGTGCGTTTAAAAAGTGTATCAGTGTATAGGGAAACATTAGGGCAAAAGAAGACGTATTCGTCAAGACCGGAAGGCCGTTGACCTGAATGTATGAACGGAGGACGGCGCGTTAATTTGCGCCGCGCCGTACGGTAACACTGCGGCGGACCGGCGGCAATATCGCGACTTAGTCCTCGGCGCTACCACGAGGCGAAGTTCATTCTCGCTTCGTGCGCCAAACGCTAATTGAGTTGACCCAGTGAGGAGAGTACGTCGTCGCGTCGTCGCCGTCTTCGTAGCGCGATAGGTATACCCACCGTCTCTCGCGGACCACGCAGTTCACATCGGCGCGCTCGCATCGCGTCCCCCCCGGCGGTGGCGGCAAAACGTAGCGAAATAATAATATTATTATTATTATTATTATTATTGTTATTATTACATTCCGTCGAAATCCTTGCGCAGGTGATGTATCCGGTCCGCGGCCACGGCGAACGGTCCGTCGTCGGCTGTTGTAGCTGCTGAACCATCTGCCGTCCGGGCGAAAAAAGCGCGCGAAGAACTCCGCCGACCGGCCCTCGTAGTCTCGCGCCTAAATACCTGCCCGATCGTTTGTCAAGTGTGTATTATTATTATGGACACCGCCAGCCGGAGCAACGGTAGCGGCGGCCGCCGCGGACGGCTGCTGTGCCGGTATTGGTGGTGGCTGACCGTCCTGTCGTGGTGCGTGACTTCGTCGGCTCTGGACCAGGACGGGTTTATGGTGCACCGGGACAACGCGGTGCTCCCGAGGCGGGGTAGGATACACAAGTTCCGCAAGAGTCAGCAGCGGCCAGAGGAAGCGAAGAACGACGAGCCGCAGAGGAGACCGAACATCGTACTGATGCTGACCGACGATCAAGACGTAGAACTCGGTGAGTTGTGCGACTTTAATACATTTTTGACAATAATTTTCGTTAAACTCTCCTAGGAAGTGGATTTAGTGGACAGGTAGATAGGCGACACGGCAATAATTGTTTATTCTTATCCGCAGATCTACCGGTGGATATTATTTTTAGAAAAAAAAAAAACCGTAAACTCGTGACAATAATAAACACAATATTAATTATCCCTAATGATTTTTTTTTCTCAAATAACAGCTCCCGTCTTACAAAAAAAAAACTACCGTTTTCGTCCCGAATAGAAAAAAAAAAACAAAACAAATCACGTTTTATATTTTATTGGTATAATGTCTGTCGGTACGATTTCATAATTTAATCGTTAATTGAAATATTTTACCTATACACCTATATTCATAATAAAATAAACATAATTTAGTTACAATGATATTATGCACTTACAAAAATATAACATAATATTTTATGAATCATGTAAAAATTATACAAATTACGGAATAAGTATAACTATTATATTTTAAATCCGATGTTTTTATATTCGAACGGAACTCGCGAACGCAGCCTGATTTCTATTGCATTATTATTGCACGCACTAACGATTGTTTACACGGTTATATTGCATTGCACATAATGCGCATAGAATTTTATTACCGATAACACAGGCGATATTATGTGTTTAAAAATTCGCATTCTATTACAAAAAAAAAAAAAAATTCTAGAATTATAATAGTTAGGTATACTATAATATTATGTGTATGGTTTAAAATGCAAAATTACCGTATCAATTTTTGAAAAAAACCTGCAGAAATACCGACGCATGGCCACTGTGATACTAAGCAGTAATTAGTTATGAACTTATAACAAATAAAAATGATTGCACGCGTACGTATTAAATTTGCATAAGCATCGTAGTACTGACTTTTCGTCGAAATTGTAAGTTACGTGACAGAATTCGCAGAACAAAAATTTTCCATATAATTTCCATTAGTTATGATTGTTTTTTTGTTTTAAATTATTATCCGAAAGTCTGTTTCAATAAACGTCCGATTTATAATATGTCTATTGAGTGATAAATATTAATATTTAAAAATTACCGTCGTGAATTAAGTATAAGAGTAAAAAAAAAAAAAAAAATACTGATTGCAAACATTGTACTTAAATGACGTTTCCTAGATTCAAATTAGATCATAATATAATATGCAATACTGCAAATTTTTTTTTTATCCGGAAGCCCTTGAAAAATCTATATATTTTTTTTAATCTACGGGATATGTTATACACGCTAATATACGATATGAGTTTTGTTGTCTTATATTTCACCATATTTAGATAGAAAATAATATCTTTGTTGAATAAATAAAAAAAAGTGTCAGTTCGTCGAGGATTACGAATGAGTATACGAATACAGTTAAATAAAATATTACTTATTATTTTATTATTTTCCCGAACAGAAAAAAAAAATATATATATATTTTAAGAATTGGTCGTCGATAAAACCCACTGTAACGTAAGAACACATACATATTACGATATATAACATGCAACATAGGTTGGGGATAGTAGTTTCAGAATTTAAAATATTCAGTAATTTTATTTCCGATTAATTTTTATTATTGAAATGCGAATTTCGATTACCCGTAAATCTAAATAAAGAATTTGTTAAGTATTGTAATCCATATATTTCAAGCACTCTTTTGATCACAAAATCTTTACCGACCCGGCTCGGTCGATTAGATTGAATGTCAAGCCCAGCCCGATTCATTTACATAATAGATACATTAATGTATTGCCCGGTTCGAATCATTCTTAACGTAATTTAAAATTTCACCAAGGTTGCCTCAAAAAAAAAAAAAAAAAAAACAAAAATTGTTTTGGATGTTAATACACAAATGTATAACAAAATAATAATATATCGTATTTCATAAGGCGCGTTACAATCGGTTATCAATAACGGAACCGCTAAAATAATAATTTTATTTCATTTGATTAAAATGTTAATTCACCGTAAGCAAATGAAAACAAAAAATAGCTGATGGGTGTGAAAATATTATAAGTGGGAAATTGAGATAGTGGGATACAAAAAAAATGATTTAATTTATATTTGTACGCAACGATTAATGATGAAATCTGACCGAAGTTCGGTTAAACATGTTTTGAAAAGACTTTATTTTTACTATTTTCGTCAAAATTTAAACTTAAGATGTTCATAATAAAAATCATTACGTTCAAGTTGTTTTTTTAAACATTAAATACAATTTATGATAAACTTCGTGTACAATTTTCAAGTATTTTCGACCGGCCAAAACAATTTTATCCACATAAAACCAAATAAAATTTAGAAATAACTCGAAAATGGCAAACGCCAATAAATAATCCAAAAATCGCAGGAATGTTTTGAATATTTTTTCCACGTCTAGATAAGAAAAATATTAATCCATGCAAATTTTAGTTCCCTAATATTATCCTTAACCTAATTATAATACAACTTCGCCGTTTTTTTCTATACGTTTTTCCCCAATTATTATGAAAACTGTTTGGAAAATCAAAACGACCCCTTCAACGACCCGCCAACTAGTTCCAAAATAACACAAAAATGTTCTCTTTTTGTTCTTTAGATTGGAGCAAGATTCCTTGTAGGAAAATTAAATAGAAAAAAAAACACACATTATAGTAAAACCAATACATTCCTCACTCAGAATTATTAAAGGTAATTTATTTCATTTTCATTTTGGCCAGCTCGAGTTATAAATATGAAGTTTAATCCTGACTTGGTCCGTTTTAACTAATAATTCGTTTTAAATTAGTTATTGTTTACCCGACCAACCAACACGAAAGTGAGTGGGACAGGCCCGAAATACTAACACCGAGTTTATGGTTAGGCTCTGCCCGGCCTAGTATAAATATTAACTTAACTAAGGTTTAATTTTTATTCTATAGCATATTAGAACCTATTTATTTTGTTATTTTTAAATGGGAGTATCTCGTATAATGCCTCTACAAGCTATTTTCAACATAAAAATGAAATATATATTGGATTATTTAAAGAATATATCCCGGCATTCAAACATTAATTGGTAATAATTTATATTGAAAACATTTTTTATAACGTCTATAAGAATGAAAATGAATTATTTTTTATTCCAATAGTTTTCTAAAAAATAAAAATATATTACTTTAATTTAGATTATAGTATAGTTCTTCTGTAGTACGTTTATACATATATACACTTGAATACTTCTTTACGCTTGAACGTTTTCATATATATATATATATATATATATTATTTTAAGATTGCTATACAGACACAAAACCAGCTTTTAAGGACCAACAAAGAAGTCAAAAGAGTTTTTGATTATTATTTGTTCTCAAGTTAAGCCTCTTGTCAAATAATATATTTTGTCTTTGTTATTTTCTGGGTTGGGATATAAAAAAAAAAAAATGTGTCATCCTGCTGCAGTATATTTCAATATTGATTATACGTCTGCTTTTATACATAATATATGGGTACCTATATTACGTATATACAGTAAACATTCGATAACTCGGAGCTCTAAGGAAAACAAATTTAACATAGATGTAATCTAAAAAAAATAATAAAAGAATAACATTGTTATAATACTGATGTAGGTAGGTATATTTCAAGGTGACTATTTTGCTTTGCGTTTTTGAATATTTCGACTAATAGAGTTCTGTGTTACCGAGATTTTACTATTTATGTCAATTTAAGTTAAGTATAAAAAAAAAAAATCTACATAATTTTAACCTTGATTATTTTAAATAATACCTATTCATTGGTATAAAACATTTTGTGGTTTTTATATTTGGATAGGTATTGAATTATTAAATAAAAATGGTATTTCTATAATATCAAACCTCCCAAGTAAAAAAAAAGAGTTGACACTGCTGGTGGGTGTGCCATTGTTGTAGGTGGGAAACTGGGAAATTGGGAAGGTACGGTATATACAGGAATTCAATTTATACCTATAAGCAACGATAAACCATTACTAACAAAAAAACGATTCTGAGCGGATTTTGGCTGATAGTGTTGCTTTTGACAACAATATATATGTCATATTATAGTAAAATAATTAAATATGCATTAAACATTTTCTTTAATAATATTTGTTTAATATTGTACCTATTTTCCTGTTTTTTCTACGTTTTTTTCTAGTTTTTCCCAAAAAATTACCTCAATAAAGTACCTCCTCAGTCAGATTTTAATTTAGAAAAAGTGCTATAATTTTAAATTGGAGCAAAATTTCCGGTAGAAAAATTGTTCACAGAAAAAAAAAATAAAAAAAAATAAACACTATTGTAAAACCAATACATTTCTCGCGTCCCTCTGAATCTAAAAGAGGATATTTTAAATTAAAAACCATGACAAAGTATGGTCACATTGTGTTGCGTTTTGTTTAGTATTCTACTATTTTCTACTCCCCGATTTATGCCGTAGTTCTCTACTATTTTGGCAATACTAATGTTAGTCAATAAGAAGTGGAGAATTATGATAATAGGTGAAGTAAAGAAATATTTGAGCGGGGATTGCGTATTAAAAAACTGTGATCATACCTATTTAAATGGTAAAAACACTAAAAACTGTAAAACCAATACATTCTTTACTTCGCTCAGAAACTAAAAAAATACACATATCATTATAGAACCAATAAATACATCCCTCTCTAGAGTTAATGATTTTAATAATTTACTAATTGGTAATTATTTACATCACGACCATGGCGTGGCGTATTTATTTTTCTTATATAAACTTTTGGTTTAAAAGGTTTTTTAATGCATATTATTTTAACTTTAACTGATATAGCAATGTTTATAAACAAATTTGGTAATATGCCAATAATCAGTATAGACGTCTATAGACGATTCTATTCGAAAATCAGTGTTGGGTATATCCTAGTTCTGAGGGGGGGGGAGATTTTAAAATACTTATAGGTAATGGGGTTCATCCCCCTCAGCGTTTATTACGGATTTTCATCCATAGGGGTATCGTACATTTCTAAAGGGTAACCAAAGACATAGTCGGATATAGGAATTTTTACACAAGGAGAAAAAGTAAATAAAATATACTCAATGATAATTTTTTTCTGTACCTCGATAAAAAATTGTTATTTATGTAACACAATATATTAAAATTGCATTATCAAGAAGATATCACGTATCATATCACATGTAGTTTACGTAGAAATGTAATTTACATTTTCATTAAATTTGTCTGTGGGAGGGGGGGAGTAATACCCCCGGTTATCTCCCCGAAATAAACACTAATCCTTCCCATTATTTGTTCTGGAAATCCATTACTCTAATCTGCACGAAAAATATGCAAATTTCGTTGGTTTTAATTTCTAAAAATGTTTATAACCTCTTTCATTGTTCTTTTTCGACATGTTTTGATTGTTCTATTTTATAAATTTTCGGCTGACTCTTACTAGATGACGTTTTACGAAAATATTTATTTTGATCAATAATAATTGCGGTGAAATATGAAGATACAGTAGAAGCCGTTTATTAGGAACACGGATAATTGACACGTTTCACCTCGGTCCCAAAGTGTTCCTAATAAGCGGCTTCTACTGTATTTTGACACAATATAATAATGTAATTGTTTGTAACCATAAAGTAGATTCTACAAAAATAATACTTTAAATATTCAATTCAATTGAGATACTATGCATATTAAACTTTAAACAACAAATAATACAACATGATCCGTTGATAAATGATAACCATAAAAAAAAAAAAAAAAAAGTGATATACCGATGTGTGGGTACAATAATTATTATTATTGTATAAGTACATGTGAACAACTACGTCGGTTTATAAACAACTTTGCAAAAAGCAACTGTTGATCGTTGGTCTTCAGTCACCGAAATATATATCACTATATCAATATACAATTTATTGTTATCTATCTCAGTGGCTTTAAGAGGACGATATACGCGCATCTGCTATTTCAGTCTAACTACTGGGTAACATGCAAAAACAATGCTTACGCAGAATAAGTAAAACTAGCTTAATTTTGATTTTAGAGTAAAAGTAGCTATTATGAAAGTTATAGAGCATAATATTTTGGAGGGAATTTCGTAGAGTTTTTGTACTATTCAAAACATACAGATCGTTATAATAGATACAAAAACCTTTATTTTTTTTATTATTTTTTAAATAGTTTTTTTTAAAAAACTTAAAAACTTTTTTAATAGTTCTTAATTCAAAAAAACCCTATGATATTATCTTCGAAGAATTGTTCTCCATAAATTTCATAATAGGTCCTTTTACTCTAAAATCAAAATTAAGCTAGTTTTACTTATTTTACATGATCATTGTTTTTGTATGTTACCCGGTAGTTGGACTGAGACAGTCGATGCAGGTATAACGTCCTCTTAACACAATTATAACAGCAAAATAAGCATGACTTCTTATCATTTCAACTGACTAAAAATAAAAAATAAATGATCAAAATTGTATGATTTAATGTAGTTACCTTTTACTTATATACCTATATAAATTCTTAAGTATTAAGTTTTCGTCATCACTATATATTAGCTGATGAAAATACCAAGGGAAGGGGGGTGATCGTCCACCAATCGTCCCCACCCGATACCCGCCATTGCCAAAAATCACTATATACTTAGGTATGTGTAATTATAGATTGTTTATTTATACAAAGTTAAACTCTGATAGTCTAATGTAGTAAACCATTTTTTTTTGTATATACAATATACATCGAGGATTAATTTATGAAACGTCTGATGTAGATACACCATATAATATACCTTCCTAAAAATAGTAAATTTTCGCGTAATAATATGTGCTCGAATTTCATGATTGAACAATATTTTTAGCGTTATAGTTTACGATTATTATTGTTACAGGTATTTTTTGAATAAATTTATTATTATACTATGTATATATTATAATAATAAATTTATATACTTAATATATACTATAATAGTGTTAAAAAATGAAAATTAATATAATGCCACTGTAAGGTATTATCGACTGATGCTTTCTTATCCCTTATTCTTTTACACCTTGCAACATTACATAAGACAATATACCTTTACATTAAATATATTAATATTTATACCTGTGGTTCTCTTTTTTTCGATTTTTTTTCGCGTACCACTACATGTATTATGGATCTATCTGTACAAATATTTATCAATTTATTTTCCGTATTGCTACCACGCGACTTTCTGCGTACCATTATGTTGCCTACCGCGTACTACAATTTGAGAACCGCTGATTTATATATGATGAAATTCAATTTTTTTTTTTAAATATATATATACTAGGTGCCTCGCCCGTGCCAATTTTATATCATTATTTTTTCATCCATATTCCTTTTTGGTTTTGACGTTTGACCATGTCAGTATTGAATGAAAACAAATAAGCGGAAAGTCGGTAATCCACCTTCGACGGACAAATAGTGTTCTGTTGTAAAATTTTTTTCATGATCTTCGTATTAAAAATATCTGAAAACGGAATTTTGGGGAAGGGGGTGGAAAGAAGTGAAGGTGTACCGTATTATAGTCGTCGCTCGCAAACCACACGGAGTTTCTTTTATACCTTTATGTGTGTATTTGCTGACAATTTATAAAATTAATATCTCGGTTGTTAATCTATATATAATATATAAAAATTAATCGATATTTTGTTGGTGACGCCATAACTTAAAGACCATCCAAATTTCCAACTTTTCCGGTTAATTTTCGAACAATTTTCTTTCATACAAACGTTTATTTTTATATTTATCATCAATTTGTTATTGTTATGGAAATATGTGACAACAGAACTGAACGTCAATTATTGAATTATTTTTGTTGATTTACTGATGACCTTGGTGATATGGGTGAAATAAAAAAAAAGCATTGAGATTTTCATACAAAAATACTATTCACGTTTACGAATTTTCTGGCCGATTTTCAAAAAATGTTCTTTCAAAAAAAAAACCTTTTCCTGAGAATTACAAATACAATAAAAAAAAAAATCAGCTAAATCGGTCCATCTGTTTTCATATTATTGGGTGACCAACAAAATATCGATTAATTTTAGTATATTTGTATTTATTTATTTACGGAACAATTTACAAACATATGATAATGACAGTGCGTGTGTAATATGTTACAAATAATATAATAATAATAAGAAGATGAATATATAATATTACCTGTATGCATATATCTATTATTTTACGCGTTATTTAAAAATTAAAATATATTTTTAAGTACTTACAAACTAATATATTACCATTGCCTTTTCTTATACAAATATTATTATTATTAATTTGGATATGTACATTATCTATTATAGACATTTTCATTGTCACAATTATTCATATCATGTATTCCTAATATTAATCGGTATAGTGTATAATACTTATATGATTATATTCCTTAATTTTCTATGTATTATAACCCGTTCAATTTAAGGAATTTCGACATATTTGATAGGAAATTAATAATTATATGTACAGAGTTCCCCACGATGATCTGCCACTTGAAATAACTTTTGTTCCATTCAATATTTGTAATATATATTTTTTTCTGATAATTAATATGCTTCTGCGGTACAGTTCATGTATACAATTTTCTATTATAAGTTTCCCTTCCTAAAAAAAAAAAAATGTTTGTATACTAACTGTAACGCAGAGGCATACTTATTATTTAAAAAATATCGAATAGAACAAAAGTTATTTCAAGTAGCAGATCATCGTGGGACACAGTGGCGTGTCGAAGTATGTTTTTTGAGGCAATTGTCTCATGAGTAAAATGGGTGATCAGTAAAGTGGATAATCAAATATGTTAAATATTAATTAAGATTGACTAGTTAAGAGATCATAAATGCCTTTAGTTTTGCGTGTTATAGGTATTATTAATTTAATTACTTACGAATATGATAACCCATATTATGTAGGCAATTTAGCTAAATAAAGTTGTTGCTGTAATTATTTCTAGGACATATAAAAATCCATTTCTATGATAGGTGGGTCCTAATTTTTTTGTTTCGCCTCAAATAAGAAAAATGTTTAGCATGCTACTAGTGGTACACACTGTAGACCTACTTGTTATTATTTTATTGTTTTTATATTTGATCACAAAGATTAAAAAAATCAAAGAATAATATTATGTTATTGTTGTATTAGGTACTGTAATACCTACATAATAATACTATAAGGACTCTTGTCAAATTGATAATAATATTGCTATTATTATACAATACTGTTTGTATTCAAACAAGTTATATTTTACCTAATAAAAAAAAAAAGAAAACGCTATAGTACATTTAGTTATGATTGTCTAATATTATATTTGTTGGACTTTGTTTGAAAAACAAAATTTGTACATACTTGTGTCTGATATATAAATAAATTCGGATTGAAACGTACAAGTTTAGTAGAAATATTGAAATATTATAATTTCTAGTCTATAGAGTATAAAATATAGACTATATACCAGGGGTGGCAAAATATCTTGACACTACGTGCCAAAAATAAACTTTTTTCTTCCGAGCATGCCATTAAATTATAAAAAACATTGTACACATGTATATTATAGAAAAAAAAATGTGTGCAATTTCGATGTTATTATTTATTATTAAAAATAAAAATATAATATAAATATTTCAATATTTTAATATTCAACATTTTTTTACGTGCCACCTCGTGCACGAGTGCCATAAATTTGCATCAATGTTATATACCTGTAAGTTATATTTATAAATAATTAGTTGTCACTCGTAACTTATGCGCGTAGAATTTCATAAGGGCATAAGGCCTTCTCTCCAGGGTGTATAAAAGGTAAATAGTATAGGGTTCCTTATTTTTGGATCAAGTTCCTAAGTGAAATAACTAGTTCAAATAATTTTTAAAAAAAAATCATGTAATAAACTAGTTAGGGATTTTTCCATAGCATCGAGATAAATTAAAGTCTTAACCATTGTAAAGACACGTATATTTTAAATGGGACAATTCAATTAGAGTGCCTTGATCTATCAATAGGCGCTCTTAATTCAACTCCCGTGGGGCTTTATCTTGTCTCAAAATAAAAATCTGAAAAGTTACTTGATATTTTAAAAATTAGTTTGAACTAGATTTTCCACTTAAGAACTTTGAACTGCAAAAAAATTCAAATAAAGAACTCCATAATAAAAAGATTTTGATGTAATTTAATGAAATTTGAATACACTTATACAACAGTAAAAATTCAAATATAGTAAACGATAATTTCAACTATTATACCTAAATTAACTAATTTTATTGTATACTTTTTTTTCCGGTTAATCGACAGCATTAGTGGTAATTTTATTTTACATTAATCGACGCCATTCGGTTTTTTCACAATATGGAATTAACAATCATAAATTTACAAAGTGATTTACAGTACAACACATGAATCTAAATTATTAGCTAAATTCATTATACGATATCATTTTCCCTCGTAATGATACTTCTTCTTAAAGTTACTTATCAGTGGCGTAGCTACACATAAAAACGCTTAAAGTGAAACTATTTTTTTTCGCCTCTACATATTATAAAATATAAAATATAAATTATACTGATTTTCATTAAAACAGTGTTGAGATTGTATGATTTGTCTACTAAATACTTGAAAATCACCAGCGCCCTCATCACACATGTAAACCCACAAAACAAATTTAACGCCCCGAAGCAACTGCGACTCTACACCACTGTTACCTTAGTTTTCAGTTTTCAAACCATACACAAAAATCAAAAGCGTCCACTGTTTACTTATGTAACTTTGTCATTCCGTTTAATCTTATACAGAAAACACTAAATTTTTGACAACCTTTATCAATCTTTTAAAGTGCTGAATTTCAAAAGTCTACCAAATACATGTTTAATTGTATTTATTTGATAGATCTTATACTTAAAGTTCTAGGTTATTAAAAGTATTTTTCATTTTTCATCATATAAACTTCGACACCCTTTTTAACCCCTTAAGAATTCAATTTTGAAAAACCTTTCTTGGTGGCAGTCCATTTTATATAAGTAACCTCTGTTCAAAATTTTAAATTTCTAGACTCAGCGGTTTGAGTTGTGCGTATTGTTATGTCAGCTAATAAAACAAGAACCTGACTGTTTCTTATTTTATGTAGATAGTAAACTAGTAAATAATAATACATAAACTAAACTCATATAGATCAATTAACATCCTGAATGACTTTCAACGGAATTACTTTATGTTGTATTATTTGTATTGTCATTGAATATTTATATTTATTATAATCAATAGTAGGTATAAATGTATTACTAAGATTTTAAGGGCCACTATCATAAATTTATTAAACGAAGGAGTTTGTTAGATTCTTAAATTGAGTTTTATGGTTGATAACATACCACGTGATTGGTCAGTTATCTTATAAACTCATTTTAAAAATCAACTTTTATTTTGGTGAGAATAAAAAAACGAGAATCGTACCATTTTTTTTTTTTTTTTGTGCGAAAAAGGCTATGCACGTGTTTTAAAACCATTCAAATTGTAACATATAAGCCAATAAAGTTTGTGGTATCGAAAATTCTATTTTTTTTTCCTTTTTCAGACTGAGCACAGTTTTAATTCATTTTTTATAAATTAAAGTTTTAATTAAATAAATTTAGTTGAAATTACTTCTACATTATACTGGTTGTTATTTTCAATAGCAATACATTTGACTACAGGTGCAAGTAAAATAATATTACAATTTTTACGAACATTACCTGTCGTTAGTTTATATATTTTTTTAAATTTTAAACGTATAAAATCGATTTTAGAATATAAAGTAAAAAAATAAATAGTTGTATAAGATATGTGTTAAGACTGTGAGATTATTATAAAAATGTAACCTGAATTACAAAGAAAATACTCATTTGGTTGGAAAATGCCATTAAATGAAGGGTGAAAAATAAGAATAGATCCGCACCAAGTTATAGGAAATAGAGATGTAGTTAAAATGAGGATATGACTAAAATTCCAAACGTCATAGATGAGGGGGCGATAAAAAGATTTCCAACCGATTATAAATAAATTGATGGGTATATGCTATATATACTGTATATACGGGTATAGGATGACTGTGACTTGAATCTGAGTCGTTAGTGGGGCGACAGTTTGACGTCACGGAGATTCGACTATTTGTAACCATGGAAATACAGAGTCCCCGAAAAAAACCATGGGAAAATAGCTGGAATGAAATTTTACACGCCTTTTTGTGGGAATCGAAATGTAGTTTTTTTTTGTGAAAAGAAATTTTAAACAAATTCTTACATTCGACTTTAGTTACTAAAGTTTGAATCAATCTACTAAAAATTATATTCAAATTAAAACATGCCCCCATATTGTGGCAAAATATTTTCCTTGGTTTTGTTAGACTAAAATACAAATAAAATCTTTTGCTATGGGAACCTACCTATTTTTTCTAGTCTTTTGTGTATTAGGTGTTTGACTTTGTAAACAAGCAGTAAAAAGGTGTCCACCCCCTGTAAACAGGTCAACGAAAAAATAAAACAACTACCATATGGTTCGAATAACCTTTTAACTATTTAAATAATGGACAGTTAAAAATTTGAATAATTGGGGAAGATTTTGCAATTTTTCAATAGGTACATATAAATATTAATAATAGTAATAATATTAATAATAATAGATACTCGTCATAATAATACTTTATGGTGAATTTCATCCAAGGTAATAGTGTAGGTATATATTACTTATGTAAATGCTGGAAATATTTTTCTATGCGGCTAACAGCTGTACCATGAAGAAAATTCGGAATGTGGCGAGACGACCATTTTTCTCGTCAGATAATACATAACATACCACCTCTTTACCATGAATAATATAAATGAAGCAAGTACTTATGTATGCGTAATGAATTTTAATTATAGAAAAAACTTAAATGTATAGAGTAGACCGTATGGTATGATACATCATATATATACAATATACACACATATATATATATTATTGAATGAAATACGGAGGTTTTCTAATGAAGATAAAGTAATAAATTGATATTTATGAAAAACATAGATTTCATATAGTCAAGTCGACAAAAACGAATTTCCAGGAAATACAATTTTTAGAAAATTAGCAAATTATTAGAAAACAGAAAATAATTGTAAATGTTCGGTTCAAGTTAACGAACAATAATATAGGAATCACTGTTATATTGTTTACAAAAAAGTGTTTACTTTTTTTGATTATCTTAGTCTAGAAATCTTTGGAATTAAAAAAGTTGACTTACTAATGAATATAAAACAGGACAATAGTTATTATTTTCATTCTAAGCTCTAAGGAGGTTAAACTACCCCAGGAGGGATTGTTTGAAAGGTACTAAGGGATGATAGATTTGTTTTGGGCAGTAGAGAGAGGGTAGACAGTGAGTATGTTTTGGATAGTGAGCGGCGAGCGTGTTTTTGTGCGATTATTTCATAGAACGAAATCAAGTTCTTTTTTGATCATTCATTTTTCATTGGTGATTTCAATTTTTGTTTATTATTTCAATTCAGCAGCCCTCTTCTCGTTCGAATACTCATAATTATGAGATTTCTAAATAGGAGTGCGTAGAAAAATTGTTTTTTCTTCAAGGGGGCGGTAACTTTAAAAAGGTTGAGAAAAACTGTTCTAGCCTATTTATAAATTGAACATTTAATTTAAATAGGTACTACTGAAGAAAAGGTAATTTAAAATATTTTACCAGTAGATTAGGTTCGATTTCTAAATTAAGCTTCAAAATTAAATGAAATGAAATAATAGATGAATTTGTTAATATTAAAACACATTAAAGATAATACGTTTGATTAATTATTTTATACATACTAATAAATTATGAAAAATCTAATAATTTATATCAAATAATTAATAATTATAACAATTATAATTTTATACAAACTGGATTTCTTTTTTACTTCATGTAAACTTCATGTTCTACTTTTTTAATCTGTATTATATCTAGGTTCTTTAAATTACATGGAAAAAACTAAAAAACTGCTAAGAGACGAAGGGGCTGAGTTCCGACATGCCTACAGCACTACCCCCATGTGCTGTCCGTCCAGAAGCTCGCTGCTTACTGGTCTATACACACACAACCACGAAGTGTTTACAAACAATGACAATTGCAGTGGACCCGTTTGGCAGAATGTACACGAGTCAAGAACATTCGCCACCTATCTGACAAACGATGCAGGATATCACACAGGTATAGTAATATGGTACTATAACCCTCCATGCATTATAAGTACCTACCTATTTAACATCTACAATGTTTTAGTTTTAAATTGTTTTAAAAAATCAACTCGCTATTGCAACATGCATGTATTTTAAGTAGGTATATACCTACTGTATAAACGGCTGAAACATATTAATTAATTGAAGTAAAATCTAATTTTAGGATATTTTGGAAAATATTTGAACAAATACAATGGGAGTTATATACCTCCAGGTTGGCGACAATGGGGAGGTCTCATTATGAATTCTAAGTATTACAATTATTCGGTGAATCTGAATGGCAAGAAAATTAAGCATGGTGACGACTATCATAAGGTAAGAATCATCTATGATATATTATTGATGTAATTAAATTATTTGTTAAACTTGTAATTTATTTTAGGATTACTATCCAAATTTAGTCACCAATGACTCAATAAACTTTCTTCGATACACAAAACAACATCACCCTCATCGTCCATTTATGCTCGTAATGAGTTTTCCATCACCACACGGGCCTGAAGATTCTGCACCGGAATACTCCAATATGTTCTTCAATGTGACTTCACACCAGTAAGCTTAAACTAATTAGGTACAAGATTTATGTGAAATTGAGAAGTCGTGTGTGGCAACTAGTCTGCACAATTTGTGAATGAAACCGGTTCACACCGATTTGATAGTGCTGATCGCTATCAAACCTATTTTTTAACTGGCTCTAATATTATGCTCCCAAACCATTTTAAATTTTCTAATATTTTACTATTACTATAAATATTACGATACTAATATAATAGAAATACTATAGTAATAGTAAATTTTCTAGTAAATCATACAGAAAGTATTATATATTTTAATTCATTTTCAACTGTCACTATACTTTGCATAGTTTACTAGTTTAGGTACCTAGTCTACTACATTCTACAAAAAATAATTTTCTTGTAGTAAAATTAATACATTGATTTATTCCGAACTCTTACAATTAATAATATTATTTTTAACATTATATGCAAACCATGTTTTAATAATTTTTTTTAAGTTTAATGTTTAACCTTTGTTGAAAATTTAGAGCTATTTACAACTAAAAAACATATATCTAATCAAATATAGAAAATGGTATAAAAGCATAAAGTAATAAATCTATTTTGAATCATATCTTATGCTTGATTATTTAATCAATTCTCAAAAGTTTAGCTGTAATTATTACACTAAAATAATGTACTAAATTAAAATTATATCAATGAAACACAAAATATAACAGTTGTTAGACAGTTGATTGTATACATTTGTCTTGCTTTGCTCACTTTGGCACAGAATAGTGAAATAATATTACCTATTTTAAATTTAAATACAAATCAAATCATAACCGATTTTAGAAAACCACAAGTTAAAAATTTGAATTTAAATAGCAGTTAACATTTTCAATTAGTTTACATTATTAGATCACTTATATATATATATATATATTATATTATATTATATTATATTATATTATATTTATTATTTACAGTACCCCTACGTATGACTTTGCTCCAAATCCTGACAAACAATGGATATTACAAGTAACTGGACATATGTTACCAATACATAGGGAATTCACTAATTTATTAATGACTAAACGATTACAAACATTACAAAGTGTAGATGATTCTGTTTCAAGAGTAAGTTAACAAGAGTTAAAACATTTAAAACTAACTTTTGTTCTAATTAAAATTTGTTTACAGGTTTATGAAGAACTAAAACAATTAGGCGAATTAGAGAACACTTACATTATTTATACTTCAGACCACGGTTATCACTTAGGTCAATTTGGTCTTGTTAAAGGTAAATCTTTTCCATTTGAATTTGATGTACGTGTGCCAATGTTGGTTAGAGGACCTGGTATTGAACCTGGAACAAAGTAAATGTCTAGATCAATTTTATTTGAATTTATTTATTATTACTTGTATTTGATTATTTTATTTATTTTTAGAGTAAATGAAATAGTTCTTAACATAGATTTGGCACCTACGTTTTTGGACATTGCTGGAGTTAGTCCTCCTCCTCATATGGATGGTCGATCTGCATTCAAATTATTTCATAAACATAAAAAGGGAAATAAAAAGTTTGTCGCACATTGGCCTGATACATTTTTGATTGAAAGTAGTGGTAGACGAGAACACAATAAAAATAAAAAAAATTCTACTTCCTCATTGCTATCTAACAATAATGGTAAATTATTATTAAACTAAAAATAACAAAAACTAATCCACATCATTTTTTTTTATTTTTTAAAAGATTTTAGTATAGAAGACGATTTAGAAATGGTTGCTGGTAGTAAAGCTAGCAAACTTTTTGTATTGTGTCAGAGACCAGATTATCAGACCCCTTGTAAACCAGCACAAAAATGGCATTGTATACATGATGGATTTAGGTTTGCATTTTTAAAACAAGCTATATTTTAACTTGATATAGTACTGAGTATAAATCTAACGCACTTTGGTTTTTAAGCTATATTTATTAATCATTATCATATATTATTATGGTTTATAGATGGCGAAAACATAAATGTAATCTAAAAAAACGCAATGAACTTCTAAATGGACTAAACAAATGTACTTGTTTTACTGCTGATGGGAATTTATACACAAAACTTGAAATAGATAAAAATAAAAAACATATTTCTAAGTAAAATTTATTGTCAACATTGAAAGTTTTTATTTTGAGTAATTTTTTAAAAATTTTTTTTAGAAATTCAAAAATGCCTCACAGAAATCGATTTCGCAGGGAAATTTTAACTCCTCTCAATAATAATATGTCTTCAATTATAAATGTATTAAACAAAAAAATTGATGTCTTACAAACATCAGTCAATGATTCCTCGTTGGCTAGTTGTACAGTAACTCCTAATGGTGATGTTAAATGCACAAATATTGTATATAATAATCCAAAAGTTTGGAAATTCAGTCAAAGTCATATCCAAAAACAAATTTTAAATTTACAAGTGAAACTAGAGAAACTTAAAGAAATACAAAAACACTTAGAAAAAAAACGACCAAATTTTGAAGAGAAAGAAGATGAAGATGAACATAATGAAGAGGATTCTGCTTTTAACTTTTCTACAGACTATTCGCCAGCTCAGTGGAACCCTAGGTCAGTAAAATAATAAATATAATTTAAATTTAAATTTATTGTAATAGATATTTATAATTATCCATAGTATGATACCTGTACACAACTACAACATGGGTCCTGACAGTGTACTTGTAGATGGTGTTGAATCCCATAGGCTAAGACACCATCATGGAAATAAGCAACAGTCTGAAAATGTCACTGAGACTCCTACAGATTCATGTTATTGTGTTCCTTTCATGTAAGTGCATGAAAAGATTTCTCCATTTGATATGCATAATATTAATGAAATTATGATTTTGATACAATAGGTTTAGTGATAATGATCCTGCACTAAATAAAGAAGTGAAAAAACTATTGAAAGTACATAGACAAAAGAAAAAAGGACGAAAGTTTCGAAAGAAAAATTCTAAACTAAATAAGGAGTGTATGTTAGAAAAAATGAACTGTTTCAATCATGATAATGATCATTGGCGAACAGCACCATTTTGGACAGGTATGGTGATTTAATTAACATGTTAAATAGGTTTACACTACTCATTAAAAATACTTCACAATTAGTACATAGTAATCATAGATCATCAAAATGATAATTTTTTTATTAAATTTTAATTAAAAACCATACTATTTAAAAAATATATTTTTTAAACATAAATATTTGTTTAAGTAGGTACTTAATGTATTATTTTTTATATTAAAACTGCTGTGTGTAATTCTTCAATAACAAATTGTTTATAAGCATTCCTGTATTTTTATTATAAAAAAAAAACTAACAGAGTAATAGTTATAAAAAAAAAAAAAAACATTAAAAGTATAATATATTTTATTAACATAATGGCATATTTAAGTTTAGAAAATGGGTTCTTAGGCTCTTAGAGGCCCTATAGCAAATTGTAATTTTATAATTATGTGTGGCGGATATTACAGTAGGTAACAATTTTAGAAAAATAAAAATAATTTATTCTATTCAAAAATAATGTTTTATCTGTCTTTTCAAACATTAGTAAAATTTAATTTTAATTTATTTAATAGTCATAAAGTACCTATACAATTGCTTTTTATGAATTATTTTTTTTTTTTACAGAGGGACCGTTTTGTTTTTGTATGAACGCAAACAACAACACATATTCATGTCTCCGAACAATTAATGCTACACACAATTTCCTCTACTGTGAATTTGTCACTGGGCTGGTAACATTTTATAATATGAAATTTGATTTATTTCAACAGTGGAATCAAGTGAACACTTTAGAGCCTAAAGAAAGGGAATGGCTTCGATCATCACTTGCAGAAATGATACGCTGTAAAGGTTCTGCTCAATGTGCACTAAGCCCAGTTAAACGTAGAAAAAAACTAGAGGGTTTTAATCCATTGTCAGCTGTTGGTAAGTCTTTAAATTCTATAGTTTTTATGAGTATTTTGCTATACTGAATACTCCATTATACTATTGACAGATGAAGCAATAACAAGTAAAAAATTACTTATGGATCAACCTAAAGATGTGGACATTGTACGATACCGATAGTACATAATATATCAAAAACTATAGTGTAAAAATGCAGTATTATTCATTTTTTTATATATATATATATATATTTGTATTAATTTATTTAAACTATACATTGATTTTTTTTTTTTGTATAAATTACTTGATGTGATTTATGTATATTGTATTTATATGTAAAATTTGTTGAATGCCTAATAAATTGTTTAGAACATTTTTATTTATTTATTACATTTTAAAGTTATTTTCACTCCATTAGTGTTATGTTATTTAGAAAACAATAGTACCTAAAATAATACTTAGACAAAGTAATCTATCAGCTGAGACCCTAAGGCAAAATATTTGTACATGTTGTTTTTAAAAAAAAAAAATATATATTGTAGTTCAGTAGTTGATCATGATCATTGTCACTGTGTTTGGTTTTGCAGTATTGCACACGGCTGCTACAAAATGCATTGCTGGTATATATATCCACTTTTAAATATTTATTATTTATAAGGTTAATAATGAGTCAACTTGCAGGAGATTGTATGTTGGATGCAAGTTCCAGAAAAAATTCTGAAGACAATTTACACTTTGTCAATTATATGAATGAATCAAAAGTATTTGGTCGTGGATTTTACGATGACTTAAATAAAATTATTCAAGAAATGGCAATATCAAATGCAAACTACAATAACTATCAAATCACAGACAGTATCGACGAATTACACAAGTAAACTACCTATTTACAAGTACCTATAATTTACATAAATTAATAGGAATTATTGAGATATATTTTATTAGAGGTTTTTTTTTTTTTTTTAGTTTTTTGAACTATTCAATTCCTTGTGGTATTCGTCGAAGAAGGCTAAGACCAAGATTTGTCAGCAATAGAGTGGTCGGTGGTTCAAATTCGAGCCCAGGTAACGATCCTATACCAAACGATATTATTAATACATCTAACTTATATAACCTTTACCTAACTTATTTCATTTTGTCCATTGTTTAAAGGTGAGTTCCCATGGCAAATATCACTGCAACTCATCACTGGTCGAACAGCTAGACACATATGCGGCGGATCTGTAATCAGTGAAACTTGGATTTTAACTGCAGCGCACTGTGTATACGGACTCTCGGAAGACTTGCTGTCTGTGGTGGCCGGTAAAAATAATCTTTACGCGTCTGAAAGTAATTTTATTTAAAATAATGTTTTTGCATATTATATAAATGTATGGACGATTTGTTTTCCTAAGGTTACGGACAGAGGGTGAAAGTCATTGGCATATATTTTAACGGGTTCAACAAAGACAAACTGTCAAAAGACATTGCATTGCTCAAGGTATTTCCGTCTTTAATTTTCGATGGCAGTCGGGTGTCCCCAATTTGCATTCCAAAACCAGGAACTCGATTCGACAGCGGTAATAATATATTACACAATAGATGTAAAAGGGGTTGGAAGTGGTCTTCCAAAATTTCTCCAATTTTGAAAGATTTGAAATTATTTTTTATCTTTTAATGACCACCTTAATGATAAGACTTTTCCATTAATTTATTGCCCAATACCCATTTAATACGGCCGTTTTTACAGATAATTTAACAGTTAAGACTAATAAGCGCAGTATAAAATTAGACATATTTTCTAATGTCCAATTTAAATTTGTAAAATAAATATTTATGAATTTTTCAACAAATTTTCTAAATTATTTAGGAAGTAGGTTTTTCGTTTTAAGATTTTCTAAAATAAATAACAATATCTGAATTTTGAAAGTCTTAAATTATGAAAATTGACAATCGGCTTACTAAATATTTTGGAAAATTAGTCGAAAACATTCATAATTACTATAAAATTAAAATCGGACATTGGTATGCATATCTAGTTTCCCATTGCTTATTGATCTAAAATATATGGAAAATTGGAGTTTTTCAACTCCTTTAAAATTAATGTCTGTTCAGCTCTATGGACATCCCAAATTATTTAAAAAAATTAATGTATACATTCTTTGTCTTATAGCAATAGCGATGGTAACCGGATGGGGTCGTGTGTCGGAAAACGGAGTGTTCGCACACATCTTACAAAAAGTGCAGTTACCCTTGATGCCATTAGACACTTGTCTGGATGTGTATAAAAACAGTGGTTATGGCGATTTGATCAATCGGTGTGTGGTTTGTGGTGGTGGATCGTCGATAAACGTGGCCGACTCTTGTCAAGTATGATTAAAATTCAAGTATTATTAGGTAATTTTAGATATTATTATAATGTTATAAATCGGCTAGAACATTACTCATAATTAAAAGTTGCCCATTTTGTTTAGTTGCAATTGTTGCAAATTATTTAATAGGACATTAAATTGCACAATTAAGGCATCGCCCTAATTTTTATTACTGGACTTTAGGTTGTCTATTAACGGGTACCAATTTGATTTTAGGGCGATTCTGGTGGACCGCTATCGTGTCTAGCTGACGACAACCGTTTCTATTTATGTGGCATCGTCAGTTGGGGACTCGGATGTGCTCGGCCAGATTACCCGGGCGTATATACCGCAGTGTCATGTTACGCTAATTGGATAAGGTATTCAATGCGTTTTGAATGAAACGGAAAAAGACAAAAATCAATTCAATTTGTGCAACTACATATAATATAAAATTATGTACTCAATAATAATAGTAAATAATGATAAAATCGATATTGCTGTAACTAATTACAAGCGTTGTTGGAATAGCGATTTTATGAAAATAAATTTGTTCGGCAAACCTATTCAAAATGTTATACTTATTTCGTTATATTTCGTTTCATAATATTTCAACAAAGCCGTATAATAGCCAACTTAGAAACTGATATCGTCAAAACGATATTTCAGGGAAACAAAACTCAATATAGTGTACTTTTATACCAAGTATAAATATTGTTTTCATAAAATATCAAGTAATTGTTTTGTAAAAATGTGA
Source organism: Cinara cedri (assembly GCA_902439185.1). NCBI lineage: Eukaryota > Metazoa > Arthropoda > Insecta > Hemiptera > Aphididae > Cinara > Cinara cedri. Next base: position 212,952 of record CABPRJ010000004.1, read on the forward strand.
GAAATTATTGTTAGTATTATTGTTGACGAGCTATCTAATTACAGAATAATATCATGTTGTTTTGATCTGCTCTCGTCTTTTAATCATTAAACTATTTTTTAACGACCATAATATAATGCCCATTAGGACGGTAAGACAAAAACTTTTCGTTTTATGACTTATTGTTCTTGAAAATCATGTTCCATTGCGTAATATTGTTTTACATGACACACAACACTCCTAATTATCTTATCGTTAAATACAATATAACTTAAAGATTTTTGTGTCGTAGTTAAATAACATATAATTTAACAGTTCGTGTATAGTGATTAACACGAAATACGACTCGACCAAAAACCGGAAACGTGAAAATCAAGAGAATATCTCGCAGGAAACCTAAAATCGACAAAATATTGCACAGGATAATAATAACTGAGAAAAACATAACCAGGAAAACTACAACGAGGAAAGAAATTGAATAGGAAAATATTTATAATAGTGAAGTATAACCAGTATAGGGAATTATCATGTCCTTGGTTTTTATTTTCCCGGTAATAGTTTTATTCTTAATTCCCTAGTCTTATTAACTGTGTCTTAAGCTCGCCCAGTAATTGCAAATAATTATATAACATTGCTATTGCATTGTTTTTCCCAGATTTAATTTCCTGCGCAGTATTTCAGTTCCTACGTATTTATTGAAGTTCTCATCCGTCAAAACATATTCCTTATTTAATAGAAATTATTATGGACAGATTATTAATTTGATAAGACGTTGAACAAAACTATTGTTATTATTGTGGACTGAAAAAAAATGGATGCGCCACGATTGCAGATAAAAAGTTGAGAAGGTTAAAAATCTAAATATTTATTTAATTTATACCAGTGTGTACTCAACGATAAATCATTGCTGACGAAAAGCGATTCTGAACGAAGTTTAATCGAACTTCGCTCATGTTTTGCCATGATTTTTTTTCAAAAAATAGAAAATAAAAAAAATATGATTGAAGCATATTTAAATATCTACATAGTTGATCAAAAAATAACAAGAAATGCATTTGGTGTATTTTGGATTTAATTGGAGAATTGGAAAGGTAATTTTATGATTTTGACAGTTTATCATAAATTGTATATAATGGTCGAAAAAAATTCAGCATGTTTAAAGTTTTCGTAGAAAAATTACGTTATTTCCGTGAAACTATGTGAAAATTTGTGAGGAAAAAAGCGTAAAAAACAAATTATCTAATGCGGAGAAGTAAATAAATGGGAATATTGAAAAATAAATTCAAAATTAAAGAAAAATTCGACAAAAAGTTGAAAAAAAGTGCAAAAAATTTTGGCTTACGGTCTGATTGTATTGGTGGGGCTGCGCACGGGAGCTCTGCTCGCAGGCAATGTCCCGCTACTGCTCACCGCGGAGACTTTTGGCTGCTGGGTTTCCCCTCTGGCCCGGTTCGCCTCTCCTTAGCCAACCTGGACTCCGAAGGCTACCCCACGGAGCCCATATTGACGACAAGCTTAGCGCGGATGTCCGTTCAACGCGGAACCGACCGTCGCAGTGCTCCCCACCTCAAATCATCCACGTAAACCGACTTTCAAAGAAGCTGAATTACAGGAGTTCGCCGCCACTCCCAGTCTCTTACAATGGCGAAAATACTTTTATTTAAATACCGTAATCTCCTGTTGATACTTATGGAAAATTATCGTTCACGTTAAATTCGATTCGTTTTACGATTTTATGACCTTTTTCGCTATGGACTGAACGGTTTTTTTCCCGTTTTATAATTTTTCCGAACGTTTTTCGAGTGGTCGCGGTTTAGCACTTTATCATTGCCAATAACGTTATCATACCTACCTATTTTGTTTTCGAATGTGATACCGCTCGCAGGAAATTTACATTCCGTCATTCTGCAATTTTAGCCGTTTTATGCAATTTTTATATATTTAGGGATTATTATTATTTTTTTTTGAGGAAAAATGTTCAATTCTTCAAGGTTTTTATCTAAACTTTTGCCTACCCCATTCAAACTAATACAGCCGATCTCGTTGGTTCTGTGTAAGGCTTTGAATAATCGTTCAGTATGGAGTATTTGCAGTCGGTATCCACAGTCAGTTCATTCAAATAAATTTGAAAGTCTCAATTTGAATAATCGTTACAAACGCACGAAAAAAGTAAAGTTTTCTATTGACTCAATAATACGCTGTAACATAATTTTGGGTTAAACTCACTTTAACTTTTGTCTACTAGTCCTAAATTATTTGGCTGGTGGTTTTTCGAACTAATATTACTTATTAAAAAAGTTGCCAGTCTTACCTGTGTTTCTTATTTCAACTTGTATGTCCTAAGTCACATTACTACAATCATATAACAATAATTTCGTTACTCTAAATATTAAATTTTAAAATTTTCTTTACAGGATGACGATGACTTAGACAATGAATTAGATTTAGAAATGGACGATTCTAGTAAACTAATAACATTTAGAACAAGTACCTTGCGAATGGATGCTGTCTTAAAACATGCATTAGGAAAGTCAAGGAAGTAATAGTTTTAATATTGATATAATTATTTATTGTATAAAGACTATTAATTATATTTGAACTGATTTTTTTTCATTTTAGTAAAATTGAAGTTGCTTTTTACAATAGTCAAATTCGAGTAAACGGAAAAAAAATTTCAAAAAAAAGTCACACATTAGAAGTGGGCGATGAAGTAGACCTTGTTAAAGGTCCTAGTCCAAATAATCCAGACTTTCTAATAGTCTCCAGAGTAGAAGTAATATCTACTAAATTAGACGGTGATGAATTAGAAGTTAAATTGAAAAAGTTTAAGAGTCTTTTGGTAGATAATTATGAGAATACATGGAAATCGTCATCATGAATATTTGTATATTGTACATAATTTAGATTGGATAATAAACGATTGCCTAAAATTGTTCTTAGAGCGTTTGAATTTAAAAACAACCATTTTTATGTCACCAATATTTAATTTTTAACCAGGTTATTAATATATTTTTATTTAATAATGTTTGTGTTACTGTAAATGTTAGCAATCAGTTATTACCAGTAATGACTATGTAGTCATTATTAGCAATAGCTATAATTCAATCGGGAAATATTTAAATTGTCTAGGTATTAGATTACTAGAACCATTGACTAAAATGATTAAAAATATATAGTTAAAATAAGCATTATTAAAAATGTATACATCAAAACTATGTTTAAATCATTTGATAAATTAAATTCTGACTAAATTACATTATAATTTTTTAAGAAAAATCATGTTTATTTTTTTTACGTTTTAATTGTAATTAGAAAGTTTTTTTATTTTATGTGTATGTAACCAGAAAATGGCTTTGGCCAAAACTAGTAGTTACCTTATTTTTTATTGACTTTCTATATTTAATAATTCTATTTATTAAATATTTAAAAAAATTATTATAATAATACAATAATAAAATCACCAATGTTTTGTAGAAGTAAAATTACATTAACACCAAACTAAAAATACTTGACTGAAGCAATTATAAAATTTTTTTATAATAGAGTTAATACAACTATAATGAATTATTGTTTGCATTAGAGTTAAAGTTTCATCACCAATTGATAATCAATTTAGGAAATCTAAATTTTGTACAAATAAATATTGATAGTGAATAACAATTTTTAATTACTCATTACTAATGTGTGTACCGGTTTAAATGGCATTGCCTAGGTGTTACTAGAAAAGACAGATTTTCTGACAATTATAGTAACATTTATATAAAGTAAAATATAGTCAGTATTTTGTGATTGACATTATATTAAAAAATATTTAACATTCATAAAAACAATAATTATCAGAAGCCAAATATTGATTTAAAATATATTTGTGTTATAAAATAATGGTAACAAATTAAAATTAATACCTCACCATTTTTCTAAAAATTTAAATAATTATTAATTTCTAATAGTTAAAATGCAACTAATAAATTAAAAACATAAACAATATTTGTTCCAATATTCAATATTTCAAGTTATAAAATAATAAAAAGAAAATGCCAATTTCTATTGGATTCATGCCATTGCACTGGCTGGTAACGAACTATGTTTTGGTTTCATTCGATTAATGAATACGCGTATGCATCCATTAAAATCTGCACTCACCAAAACATATCCGTCTTGGCTACTGTTTTCGTCAGTTTTCATTTGTCTGAACACAACTTCTGGATTAGGTGCGAAAATTGCACAAGTTACAACAGCATTATGTGCTTTGATTCCTTCCCAATAGTCATTTCGATCTCGCCTCACAGATGTAAATTTTGAATAGTCATGGTGTGTTTTCCATACATAAATACATTGATTTTCTGACCCACACACTATATATTTACCATCATGACTGAAACTAGCTTTAATTTGACTACTTATATTAACATAACCTTTATATTTGCAAGATAAATTTAAATCTCTGAGATCATACAATCTAATGCGACTATCATTAGATGTGACCAACACTTTATCTTCACCAGGCATTGGTTCAATACCACTTATCTTACGTCCAGTCGAATTTCTACCTCGAGTAGATCGTACATGTATTTGTGTATGGTAACGAAGTTGATCTGTTGTATAAAATATACAGCGACCATCATAAGAACCTACAACAGCAAATTTACCGTTCTGACAAAAGTTTGCAGCAGTTATGAGTTTTGTTTGTCCTTCAACTTCATTCCAAACTGCTACTTTTTTATCGGGAATATTCCAGAGCCGTAGTTTTCCATCCAGTGATCCGCTCAAAAAATAACGATCATCTCGTGGATGAAAACAAATAGCAGTGACAAAATCAATGTGTTGAAAGCAACATAAACATTCTCTTCTGCTTATATGCCATAATCGGACTGTTTTATCCATTGATGAAGATAGGACAAAATAATTTTTTGACCAGGCTATATCTAGTAAATCAGAACGATGTCCATTATAAGTGCAAAATGGACGTGACATAAATGGTCCACGATCGTCTGGATCAGCAGCAAATGATTGATCATCAACAGAAAGTTGAGAAACTAAAGACTCAGTTGATGGAGTGGGTGAAACTTTATCAGCATCATATTTTTTACGCATTTCATGAAAATCTTTAAAAGCATCTCGCAGGACCCAGACTCGAAGTACACGATCTTGTCCAGCAGTAGCTAATAATCTACCACACATGGAAAATTTCATACACCAAACAGGTCCCGTATGTTCATTGCAAAATTCCTAAAAAGAATATGTATTAAGGCAAGTACGTATTATAACTACTGAATTTTATAATTTTAACAACTAACTTGAACATGCTGAACAGAATCAAATTCATAAGGTCCTTTGTGACTGTTTGATGCTCTTAATTTGAATGTTTCACTAACAGGTGGTGCATTAGGAACATCAGTTGTAGGTTGTGGCCTTTCTACGAGGTCTACAATTTCCATAACATCTTCTTTGTGCCTTACATGAGATACTTCATGCACAATGGTCCTAGCTTTATTTACAGTTTTCTTAACAGTTGTACCCAAAAATCGTTTGATTCTAGCTGTCCGTCGACGAATTGTAGATTCATCAACAGGATCATCCCGCCCAGTAGCCACAGTATCATTTGATTTACTACCTATACTTTCTTCATCAGATTCTTTAAGTTTCTTTATAGAATTGGATCTATAGGAATGGGAGTCTAAGTTTGGAGTACTAACATATTCAGATGTCAAGCGCATTATGTGTAATGATAATGGGTTAATGCATTGAGGTAATTTATCTTCAGCTATGCTTAGTGGAACTCTTTCTCCAGTATCCAAATTTAATACAGTTATTTGTTCCAGTATTTCCTGCATCAAAAATATCATAAATAATATAAAATCATACATTACTTAACAAAGAGGAGAGGGGGAAGATATTTTCCTACTGATTCAGGTATTCAGTGGTGTAGCAAATATATTAATTATGTAAATTTAAAAAGATTTATCAGTATTCAGTAGAAATAATAATTTCCTTAATGTTATTATCCATGAAGTCTAATTTCGTTGATATTATATAAATAGATACAACTCTAGATAAAGTTATTTTATCATTAAATGAATCAACTATTTATATTTTATATTTATTATTATTCCTGGAATTGGAGGTTCAAAAATATCTAATTGTAAACTATTCTTGTCAACAGTTGTACATGAAACCATATTTTTTTAAATTAAGTATAGTTAAAAATAAATTAAGGAATATAATGAAACAAAAACGATTAAATGGTTTGCTAACAATATTCAGAGAATAAAAATTGGCATATGAAATTTGTATTGATGAAGTTATTGAGACATCTAACTATTTAAAATGATTAAAATATAAATTTTTATTTAACAAATATAGCTAATTTACAAACAATAAAAACACCTTTTATTTATTTATTTGTTTGTTCACTCAAGTTTTCCCTAATCAATGTATGCTTTCATAAGCACCCATAAGCAATGGCGCTGAATTCAGGGTATAAGTTGGATAACTGGCCTATCAAATTTTTTGGTGGTGCCAGTAGTGAGAAACATATACTATATGAGCAATATTTGTAGAAAATTTAAATATAAAACTAGTACTATGAATTATGTAGTATAATTTACCTATTATATGGTATGTAATAAAAATATTGAGCATGTTTGCTCGAGTATTTGTTAACTATTCCGGTGCTACTGCCCATAAGATATTTGCAAAAAGAACAGGGTAAATTTTTACCTCAACATAACAGGCATGTGATGATCTTAATTTATAATGCTTAAAATATTTTAAGACATGTCCCCCTTTCCATAATGAGAACCTATGTATGCTCCACAGCCAAGAGTCTGGATACCTCTATAATACCTAATAGAAAATGCTTACTATATCTGTTAATTTTTTTCCGGAATCTGTATGAGTTTTTAAAAACATATTTAACTGCTGGTCTCTCAATTCTTGTTCATCTCCAGCTGATCTCCGACGTTCACGTGAAGTAACACGGTTACATGATCTATTAGATGCAATACCACTTGTGCTAGCCATAGGATATGTATTACTATGTGAGGTAAGTGTTTTGGATTTTTCTTTCACTTCTTCAATGGCTTCTTTAATCATATTAAGAACTGGTTTTTCTTTGTCCTAAAATAATTTAATAAGTACTTAATTTATTTAAGCTACTAACATATAATATTACTCACATGATGATTAACAATATATTGGCCTTTAGTAGCAGAATGAAGATCTAATGAATGTTCCAATTCTCTTGTCAAAGATTCAATGGTACTTACAGGACTTGTTAAACAATTGGCATTGGTTTCATCTTTTTCTACATTCAACTGCAATTCAAAATTTATTTAATAAACTTAAAAAATTTTTATAAATTACTATGGTTTGTACTTTAAAATTATTTTCAATTTTAGCACCATCATTTTCAATAGAGATATTTGTTGGTTTATTACGTTGCCGTCTTGGTGGTCGTCTAGGAGGGGCCATAGGATTATCAGTATCTATATTAATTGTTCCATTATTTGGAATTTTTGTGCTTGCTATTACATCAGGTTCATGAAAAGTATTTATATTTTCATCAGGTACAATAGTTTTATCTTCAGTAGAAACAGGTGTTGATGATTCTGATGATTTATTATTGTCCAATGGCCTTAAAGCCATTTCTTTTCCTAAAATGAAATTATTTTAAAATAGGCATTTAAAAATATACATACCAAATAATAAATACACAATATAAACCTATGAAATAATCTGTATGGATGTTTCCTCCTAGTAGTCTTCCAACTTTGCCCAAGGATAAAATACTTTGCACAGATGCTCCATCTGGCTCAATAACTCTGAAAGGATGACTAGGTCTATGTGAAGGAGCTAGGAATACTCCATCAGCTGATGAGGCTTGACTTTCAGTTGGAGATACAGCTTGCATTTCATCATCATCAATTTGCATATGTTGCCGGATTTCATTGAATTTTCGACGACCATTGTGCTCTGAGACCTGATTTAATAAATTAGAAAATTACATGAGATTGGTAAATTCAGTTTTCTACATTTTTTCAAATTTTCCAAAATTTCAAAATTATTTTTATTTGTATTTCTCATATATATTCTATAGTAAAGAACCTAAAGAATCATAATCCCTTTTAAAAACTTATATCTATCAAACCTAAGTCTCTTAGAGTTTTTTTTGGATTTTAGAACTAAATCGACTTAAGTACACAACATTACTAATCCTTTAAAAACTATTTTATTATACCGATTTAGGAACGCTTGATATTTTAAAAGTCATATTTTTTTTCTTTTCTTCCAAAAGTTCTTTTTCACTTTTGACAGTCTGATTTGATTGTTCACTAAAAAAAAAAAAACTTAATTCTAAAATATACACAGATTTCAAATAAAAAACGATATTATAGAATGTTATTTACTTTTGTTCGCGAACAGTAAACTCTTCAGCATCAAAAAACTCATCAGTATCACTACTAGAATTTGACATTTTTAAAAAATAAACATTGTAATCTTAATTTAGTTTTCTTTTATAATAAGTAATTTAAAAATCTATAATAGATTTATAAAAATGTTTATAGTTTAGTTAATGTCAATTGAATTATCATTACTCATTTAAATTTAAGATAAGAACGTTTTTAAAATGATTACTTTGCTTGGACTAATAATGATTAAAGAACATTACCCAGACTCCGGAGTACTAACTTATAGTCAGTACTAACTCTATGACATTACCCAAAATATTCTTCACATATCTTATCACTTAAAAAATCTTTGTGAGATAATACTGTTCATTACGCCTAAAGATAATTTTGTATGGATTATGCCAAATTTTTTTGTTAACTAACGCGATCTAGCGATACATTTATTGTGATAAATAACTGCATGAACTACACTAGAGAACATTGCTAATCACTATAGTATTATGGACAGACATGTATAAAAAAATTAATTTCGGAGGTAAAAAATCAATAATAATCAGTGTTACGCATAATACTTTAATCTGACCTCCGTTCTTTGCTCAATATTTATTAATGTCTCTATATAATTTTTTAAAGTATAAAGAAGTAATCTGACAAATTTACTTATAAACATGCGGTTCCCAAACTGGGAGGCGCAAATACTTAATAGGGAAGTCGGGAGGTAATTATTGATATTTTTAGATAAACAGCAATTTCATTCAAACTTTTTTTTGTTATTAAATTAGCATATTTTTTATGTGACATTTTTGAAAAAATTAATTTGTTCAACACATCTTTAAAAGGTAAAAAATCTTATATTCTGTAATTATATGATACAGTGGATTGTTTTATGTAAAAAAATCAAATTATGGCAAAGAAAATGGTAAAACAACTTATTTTCCACTTTTAAAACATTTTCTTGAAGATAATGATCTTGAATTACCAACGAGTTCAATAGGTATTAGGTAACAATAATTTCTGATCATCTGATAATACTTGAAAATAATTTTATGAACTATTTTATGGGAAAAATCAAACAATACAATTGAATTAAAGACTCATTTACTGAAAAACTATTATCAAATTGCACAATACACAGAGGAAGAACAATATTGTTAATCGACATTTCATCTGATTTTTCGTTACAAATAAAATTGTATTCATTGTCACTTTTAGGATTTTGGAATAACATTAACTTTGAGTGTATCTATTTTCCCATTTATTATTAAAACTCCTGTTAAAAAAAAAAAAAAACTGTCCTAGGATAATGGAGATGGGTGAAGCCACTGTTATAGGTAATTTAATGTGTATGTATGCAACGATTAATCAAGTAAAATAATAACATTTGCATTATATATTTTCTTTAATAATATTTGTTTAATAGTGTACTTATTTTCCCATTTTTCCTACGTTTTTTCTGGTTTCCCATTTATTGAGAAAACTTCTGGGAAAATAAAAAAATGTTTATTTAGCCTCCATTGAGTTAAAAACGAACGTTTAATTGTAATAGTTATGTAACGGGTAATGTGGCTAAATTATTTTAAATACTGTATAAGGTATATGTTTGGGAAAAAAAAAAACCTAACGCCATTTTAGATGAAATAGTCATTGTAGTTGAGCGATCTTTCCCTGGTACATTTTTTATTTAGCAACCCATATTTTGCACTGAACTATATAGTTAGTATAAGTATGTAGTTCAGTGATATTTTTACTTCTGTGTCGAATGTTTCAAAACGCGGTTAAGTTAACCCTTTAGAAAATGCGCTATTTCTTGTAAATCTTTCAAATTGGTATTTAAATAACTTTGGAATAAGTAATTGTGATTTAGACTAAATGCGATTTTGATTACTGAAAAGTAAATTCATCTTGTAACTAAACAATAAAACAGTCCAGAAAAGGCGAAAATTGATCATTGATTATTATATTGTTCTGGAAAATTAGGTGGAATATTATTATGGTTAGTTTGATGGTATATATAGTTCTTGGTACTTCAATATCTCCTTCTAACTGAATGAGAAAATATTTCTTTGAACAATTGGAATTAATACACATTTTTTTGAATATTTGAGTAACATTTGTTCATCCGTTCATAGCAGTATGAATAGTATAATAAATTAATATCGACTTTTTATAATGCAATCGATAGCGATTAATAGTCAAGTTAGAGAAAAAAAAACTTGCCAATTACATGTAAGGCTATAATACAAAAGACGGACATAATTCGCACGTAAGTGGGTCACTGTTGTAAGTGAGAAGTTGGGAAGGTAGAGAGGAAATTTATTGTATCTATATCTGTACGTAACGATTAACCATTGCTAACAAAAAACGATTCTGAGCAGAGTTCGGTTGATAGTGTTGTTTTTTCAATAATATATATATATATATATATGTCACATTATGGTGAAATAATTACATGAAATAATATGCATTTTGTATTTTCTTTAACAATACCTAGCTATTTTTTTAATATTGTATCTATTTCCTCGTTTTTTCCCATGTTTTTAACCCATTTATTGGGAAAATCGAAAAATGACCTCTCCAAAGTACTATTCCAAAGAAAATTCCTTTTTACAAAAATGACTATATTTAATACTTCAGAACAAGATTTTTGGACACAGAATAAAAAAAAAAATAATAAACATCTTTGTAATATCAATACATATTAATACATTTTTCGCTGCACTAAGAATCTAAAATTTGTTGATAAGGAGTTGAAAAGTAGTTTTCGATGTATTTTAATTTGAATCCTCTTTATTTTTTTTCAAAGTATAATTATATAGCTTCATATGATTCTTTAAATTTAATTAATTTTTCATGATATTCCACTCATCGTGTTTCACAAATTGTAATAAAAGTTATTTTTGAGAAACATGCCAACTTATAATGCGTTCAAATAATGTTCGTGTATTTTGTGATGAAGCTCGGAAAAATTGTATTATTGAAGAAACTATTTCAATACAGTTTCTAATGGATACAGTTTTGAATGAGCTGCCTACAGCCAAATTTAATGTATAAGAAGTGTCAATAATTCTCAATAATTGATTGATATAAATAAATTGCATAAGGTTCATTTTATTAGAAGAACAGTATAACTTGTACACGTTATAACTTACACAACCACAATGAATGAATATTGTATAAAATGTAACTTCTAACTTTCGAAGAATTTTCGGGGGTGAGCGTTTCAACCCCCAACAACTTCCCTTGTTTATTTGCCTGACTATGGATAACCTATAGAATAGTAACACTACAGAAAAAAGATTATTTTATAGTTAATTACACTCTATAGCAGAAGATATTATTTTCTAAATTCCAAGACAGTGACCCTAATAGAACTAATCTAAGAATTTCTGTCATAATTCAGAGAATATTTTGTGTGGTATTCTTCATTTAAATGCAATTCAAAAAATCAAAATTTATAATTATTCTACGAGGCGTGAGAATTTTTCCCGCAAGTTATGTTTTTCTAAAACATTTACTAAAGCTCTGGAAGCCTTATACCCAAGTAGTGCAATGTGTGTTATTTGAAAAAAAGAAAAGGGTCTAGAGAGATCTTTTTCTCAAATCATACAATATTTACGCCATGGTAGTTATTTATTTTTTAGTCATACAAATTATTGTATTGTTTTTTATTTATTATCTAAGTACTTCAGATATGCGATAAAAAGTTAAGCGATATAATTATAAATAATAAAAAGCTAAAATACCAAGTATTAAATAGGTACTAAGTAATATAAAAGCCATGACAATTACATTAACGTTTGAGAAATGATTACATAATATTATTATCCTAGTTGCTAGTGTACTTTCAAACATGGGAGACATTTTTTAAAACGCTATCTATGATTATAATTTATTCTGTTTTATTATATTTATCACGCCAGGTTTCAGACAACTGTATAGGGCTGATTATCTGACGGATCGTTAAATAATGTTAAATAATTTCATTCATTCCATTCCATGCATTTTTGGTAATTATATTTACGACATGGTTTTCGTTTTAAACGTTAATATGGCGCTAAAATAGTATCTTTTATCATTTTGGTAGTTGGTAAACCCATATCTGCAAAATGGGAATTTAATTTTTATTTAAACACACTGTATTAAAATTTGTTTTGATGTGTTTTTTTTTCACGTGTAATCTCGTCTTTTGGAAAATTTATATTAGTGTTTAGTAATTGTTGGACCTCTATCTACTGTAATCAAATAAATTACATTTAACGTTAATTTTACATATAGGTACAAAGTCAATTAATTTCGTTGACGCTCCTCGCGATATGTATTCCAAACGATGACTATTGTAAGTACATATTATCACCATTTTGTCCTTCAACAAGCTAATTTGTTATTCACTGTTCAGTAAATTAACTAATAAATATTATTAAATTGCATGCTCTTCTCTAATTTTATCAACAGACTATAGTTTGTGTTGTACACACAAATACGTAGGCATGGCATCATCCAGCCGAGGAATTCAAATTGGGTCTGCGTGGTTCCAACGCAAAATTAATCTAAGACCACAACACAGAGGCGTACACTTAGTAACAGAAGAAATCTTAAAACAGATATCAGAAATATCTCAATTCTCCGTTGGCTTGTGTCACATACAAAGTAAGTACCTTTTTTTTTTAAATCTTTTATACATTTGTTTGTTTTATAATTTTTTTTATGAAGTTTAATAATAGTAAAAGTAACTATAGTAGGTGGTTAAATGGTGGTTTTAAATCTTAGCATTATTTCTGTAGCGGTATTAAATATCTCGTACAACTTATATCATGTTTTATTCAAATAGAGAAACAGATTAAAAATAGAATATAGCTTATAGATTATTAATTGAGTAGTACCTGCCCAATAATGTGTAATCAAGTATTGCTTATTAATTTAAAAATTATGTACAAGAATCTAACTAAAATTTTATTCCATCCTTAGTATACTTGTGTAAATTAATTATGATTATTTTATTTATTATTATTTTAGTATTGCATACATCAGCTAGTCTTGCCATAAATGAAAGTTGGGATCCAAATGTTCGGTAAGATTACATTTATTATGTTTATTCATGTTTTCTTACTGTGTATATCTCTACCTGTAAAATAGAAACCTTTTTATTTCTGTTAAATAGTAATATCTCTTAATCTTCATAATGAATATTTATCTAAACAAGTTGGTTTACAATGTTTATCTAGTACCTATTATATTGTTGTTTGATTGGAGGATTAGATAAAATATTAATACAAAAATAGACCTACATATTTCCATTCCATCAGTATATACTTTAAATATTATTATTTAAAAATCAATAATATTTATAAACATCTAGGTACATTTTTCTTGGTTTTCATTATTAAAACAGTAGTTTATTGTTTGCAAGTATGTTATACTGTATTAACAATTAGGGTTATACAAATTAAAATATTATTATAAAAATATATTACAAAAACTGCATTTTGTAAAACCGTCATACTTAACTTTTTAAGTAGGTATATTACTGTATTTAGTATAGATATTAGTTTATAGTATATTTTTATTTTACATTTGAATATCTGTGAATTATCACATACAAAATACCGAACTAACTCTAAATAATATAAATTTTGACTTATATTATTGTAAGATTATTCAAAGTATTTTTCAATTCTCAATGTATTTAACAAAATAGAAAATCTAATAATGTATTAAAATAGCTTTTATTATACATACATATTAATTTTTCTGTATATTTTATTAATGGTAAAAAATACAAAGCACTGTATAAATGTTTTTTCGATCAACTCGTATTATACAGTAATATATATAGGTACATAAAGTGTATATATTTATTACAACCCATAGCATGGGTTGTAAGCATGAGTTGTACAATTCTAAACTAAAATTTGTCCAACCAAAAGCAATTAAGGGTTATAATAATTAATTCCAGAGATTTCCATTAAACCTATTTGATACATTTTACAGTAATTTAATAATTCCAATAACGTTATGTTAAATTAAAATTATATGCTTATAAAATTACTTTTTTTTATTTTAGAGATGATATGGAGATGATGTTAAATAAAATTGTTCCAGAAGTGAGTAATTTTAAAAATTATGTACTAATTCCAGTAATCAATAGAATCATATTCAGTGACGGTTGGTGCTTAGGTGCAAGCGAAATGTCATTAACTGAAAACTATTTTTTTTTTTTACCCAATCATATTAAATTTTCCAATAAATATATTGGTGTGCAGTATTAAGTACATATAGTTGACAACTTGAAATATATTGCAACTCTGTGCACAGTTATTACTGCAAGCCGTTTTAAAATAAATGTTATCTTATCTATCTGCATTTAATTTTGAGTTTTTTCCATTTATATTCTGGTTTCTGTATCGAATGGTAAATATTATTTAATAATTGATGTATACTATACAATTTACTAGTTATAAAAAATTCTTTCCTCGTAGAATTAATATGTAATTATTCACTTAATTCTTCAGTAGAAAATTGTTGATAATAAAATTCTCCTTTTATACAAATGAAGAAAATATTAAAATTAAAACATTGAAAAGACTTCTGCCGAATTTAAATGTAATTAAGGTTACAAAACAAGCATTATACTTATCATCATTATTCTAAATATAATATTACTTTGTGGATGTGATTTGAGAAATATTTTTTTTTTTATTATTATTTATGCACTGCTTATTTTTAATACCGCGACCTGCCACTGATTATATCACATATTATTTAAATTAAAAACTAAGTGAAATTTATTGATTATAAATTGTATGTATTTTGATTTCTACTTCGTAGGGTTTACCTTATCGACATTCATGTGAAGGCCCAGACGATATGGTAAATTAGATAACTTTTCTCTAAAAATAAATATTTTTTAAATTTAAACTTGTATTTGTAGCCTGCACATGTAAAAGCATGTTTTCTTGGTTCATCAATAACAGTGCCCATTACAGAGGGCAAATTGAACCTTGGGACATGGCAAGGTATTTGGCTGTGTGAACATCGAAATCAAGCTGGTAGTCGAAAGCTAGTGATTACATTAAATGGATCACCAAATTCATCTGCGGGTGATTGTAACAGGTCACCAATGTCTCCGTCCTCACCAATGGCTTCATTAAGCAGTTAGGCTCATATTATACACATACATTGGATGTTAATTATGGATATCATAATCAACATTTAACTTAGAGACAAATTGTTAGCTGCTGCCTCTAGTCAAATGTATTATAAGCACATTAAATGCAAAAATGTTATTGTAATTTTTAATGATTAGTTTATTAAATATTTTAATCAAGTACATTTTGAAACATAACTACACATTCCACAAAAAACAACAAACTAAATTATGTTATACATATATAATAATAATAATATAGCTATAAGTATAAATTTAATAATTAGTAAAAACACATTAATGACAAAATATTGTTACCTTTTAAAATGTTTAATAATAATTACCATTTAAAACATAAGCCATGCTTACAATAAGAGAAAAGTTAATATAGGACGTTTTAAAATGTTAATACAAATATTAATTCAATCATTTCTTAAATGTATATTTAAATAATTCAACTTTATTTTTTTGTTACTCAGTCATCATAATTTACCTTAATTTTGTATTCATTAATTAATTATTTAATTATTCAAATTGTAAATGGGTCGATGATACTTACACACCTTAAATACAGAGTGATGCTTTGTTAATAATAATTTTTGTACAAAAATTCAATTATATTCTATAAATGTTGTAACATACATTTGATTAACCAAATTAATTTAAACGTCCAGTTTTAGATAAATATTAATTTCTTAATTACAATTTTTAAAAATTGCTTGTTTTAAAAATATATTTGAAAAAAAAAAACAAATAATATTTGTAATTGTATTTTTTTTTTTTTTTAATATTTTATGTAAATTAAAACAATATTTATCACAGAACAGTAATATGGTAACTAACTTAAAAACATAATTGCTTAATATAATAAAGTGTAACAAAGTCGAACATATTGACCATAAAAAATAGTTTATAATACACAAACAGAAAAACTTGATTAAAATTGCCTATTTATGTTTGAGTTTTATTAATAATGTCTAAAAAAAAAAAATTACATTTGAAATTATTGTGCAAATTAATTTTTTAAATATGATAAATATCTATACATTTAATGCAAGCAAATCAATACAATGTAATTAAGTAAAACATGTAAAATTCTGAATAAAAAAACATTGATAACAGTAAACAATACATACATTTTTGGTCAATGGGAAATATATATTATTTTAATTATTTTAAATATATTCAATTTTATATTTTAGTATTAACTGGAATATTAATTATAAATATTTTAATCAATGGTTATAAAAAATGCAAAAGCTCATATAATCCATTTTACTTGTAAAAAGTGTGATAACTAGGTTCCCAGATTAAATACCCTAAAAACTATAAACAATAAACCCCAATAATAACAAACATTTGTTTTATATAAAATAAATCCAATTGATATTTTACACCAATATAAAAACAATAGTTTAAATAATTAATAGTATCATAAAATACTTGTTTTAAATTAAATAGCAAATTAAATTTATGTTCTGAACATTGAATACCCAGGCTTATTATTATAGAATTATGAACAAATTCGGGATCAGTAGAGAGCTATAATTAGTTTGAAAATACTTTTAATGAGTATAAATATTCTGAAAATAATTGCATTGAAATAAATAAATACAATTTCAATAAAAATGAATCCAGAAAAACATAATTCTGATGATACAAAACAAACAATAAAATAAATGTAAACATATATGTATAAACATGAAATACAAATAAAATGGATGTGTCACGGTTGTAGATGAAAAGTTAAGAAAATAGAATACATAGAGTAATTCAATTTATAACTCATTCATTAACAATGAATTATTGTTAATGAAAAATGATTTTGTAAGAAGTTAAAATATATTTTATAATATTGAAATTTATTCAATTTTCAGAGAATATTGAGTTTTTATAGGCATATAAAAAAATTACATTCCAGTCAACTTTTTAGTTTATTTTAACACTGAATGCTATATATATGACAAATCTTGTATTTATGATTTTGTCTACAGTTTTTCCTGGAAACAACTTAAGAACATTATATGGAAAATTATAAAACATTGCCAAATTTCGCTAACAGAAACTATCCCTAAAGTTGAAGATGGAACAAGATTTCTGGTAGTAAAGGTTTACACACAGAAAACAAACAAATATATTCATCGCTAAACGTTAGCATGGAGTATTAAATAGGTTGTGAGTAATTTCAATTTAAAAATTATCAAATTATAGTACAACAATGAAGAAAATAAACTATTTAATTTTTTTTCGCCTATGTTGTACTGATGATAATTTTTTAAATCAAAAATGGTTATAAATATCCACAACTCACATATTCGGCTAAATCTAAGCTATTTTTTTGATTTCATGTATAAATATTTTGTACATTCATTTTATTGTTCTATATTAGGGTATTAACATATAAAACAATTAGTATTTCTTTTTCTACTAAACTTAAAATAAATGAATGGAAAATAAAATATTGAATTACAAATGATTTGAAAAAAATAAGATGATAAAAGCATACAAAACTTTCTTCCAGTAAAATAAGATTTTCAAACAATTAGTAGCATACTGACATTATTTTATCTTTCAGTAAGATAAGATAACCAAAAAATTAGTTATCACTAAATTTATTATCATGGACATTTTTTTTCAATTCTTTGGATTCAAAACTTTTTTAAAGAAAGTTGTCATGATATAGTTAATACTAAATAAAATTATAAGTTTAATAAAATATTAATAGGAACAAAAAAAGTTGATAGTAAGTTGAATTGTATACATATAATAATTTTAATTTAAGCAATGGGATTATTAATAATAATTTAACGAATATCACATAAATTGAATGCCATTAAATTAATTTCATAATTAACAATTATATTTTACAGGTGTATGTAAAATTGTTTATTTATTAACTAATAAAAATAAAGGATAATTTAAGTGTTAAAACTTTAAAAATTTCTTTTTCAAAAATAATTTGCCTAATTAACTTGTGCTGATTTAATACCAATGTCATCAGTACAACTGTTATATATCTATTTTATTAAACTTAATTAAAATAGGCAAACAATTATAATTATTAAATATTATTAAAAATAAATAGTGCTCTTAGCAAAGCTTTTAATTATATTAAAATATTTCATCATGATTGAAAAATAAGCTCGATGCATTAAGACAAGTTTAAAAAAATTATTGTCCTTTTTTATCAATAATTGCAAGATCAATTACTGATTTTGACCTTTTGACTTCACATTCATCCTAAATAATGAAAAATATTTATAAATTTTAAAATAATAATTCATAAATTTTAAATATTCAGAAGTTATTTTGAATATTTGCCTAAAATGATATAAGATAAACACTTGAAATAGAGAAATCTTATAATGGAATATGAATCATCAAATTTAATAATTTTTTACAAAAATATCTTATTAAATAAATTATTATACTCACATTTAAACTCAGAGTTTCACACATCGCTTCAGGCATAGATTGTGTAGAAATTAATTTATTTTTGACTACAATTGAATTGTCTACATTAACTCCAATATACATTAAAATTTCTGTCAATTTTTGCGGATAATCAGAATGACCTATAAATCAATGTTAAATTGAATGAAATTCGAGCTAGTTAAATCAAAAAAAATATAATGCAAATAATTAATTTACATTTAATTTCTGTACAACATTAATTGACATTTACATTTATATCACATAATTTATAAGTAATTAATAAGATTATAATTACTTAGGTCTGAAATTTGGAATATTTGTTTATAATTAAAAAATGGAACTGTTTTTGAATATGCATAGATTAAACTACAAATTAGGGGCACAAGCTAAGTATTTAATATTCATATATATGTTGCTAAGTAGGTTTCAATAATCAGAAATACTCAACATCTACTTTCAATAAAATTTTTTGAAATTTTGAACTACTCCAAAGTTTGATAAAAAAATTATTTTACATAAATGTTTGAATGTTTAGGTTAATGTCTCAAGTATTTGAAAAGTAATAGTATAATTCAAATTTGTTTTAAATTGTATTTTTATTTTATTTTTATTCATCACCAAATCTATTGGTTTATATAAAAATGCTAAAATAAGCTTAAGAAAATGTCCAGTCTATGTTATTACCTGAAACAATATTCGTCAAATCAATATTTTCTATTCGATCACCTTCCGATTTAATAGCTTCAAGACCAGCTACTCCGTGTGCTTGCATAGAAAGTGTTCTATACAGAAACTTAAGTAACCAATCACTTCTAATAATAAATTAAGATTAAATAATAATTAGTTTAGTAATATTATAACTTTATGTGAATATTTTCTTTACCTGCAGTATGCATTTACAATTCTTCCAGCCACAAGCTGTGAAATTTTGTTCCAGTCTGAAGGATTTCTATTACATGGAGTTCCAATTAAAATAGCATCTTGAACAATACCATGACATTTTTCTCTTTGAGACATTTCCTTAAATAGTGAAAAATAATATATATTATTGAACATTTTATTTCATAATTTTAAATACTTACTCGCAAACAATAATAAATAACTCTAGCTCCAAGACTATAACCAATTAATGTTACAGGTCGATTACCATGCGAATGTGAGAGTAGAGCATTAGCTAATTCTTTTCCAACTTGGGCTGATCGTCGACAACACACTCCCCATGGATTATCAATCACAGAAGATAAACCTAAAATTCCAGCTGGCCATGCGATAGCTGCCATTAAACCAGAAAGAGCAGTATATTTGAGAGACTCTTGTAATGCAACAGAGACAGCAAAACTAAGAAAGTAGTCCATAGCTTTCCCAAGTTCCAACAAATAAGATGATTCATAACGTAGATAATACTGTTCAGGACTGTCCTGAAAATCAATTAATTTGTTGTTTTTTTTAAATTTATTAGTGGAATAAATTACTAAATAGCAAATACAAAACATTTAAGTTTAAAATAGGGAACTTATTGAAATTTAATAATGCTATATATTGTTATATGATGATTGTGAATAGTTTAAAGAGAAAGATATTTGATAAATGTAATTGTCTTTGTATTTTCAGTGGAGGCAAAAATAATCTATACTAATGTACTTAGTGTTCTAAATTAGTATAAATATTTTATTTTTATACTCTAAGATATTGCCAGGGTTGGATATAGCTGCTTTCTTTTTCATCGCTTAGCCATCCAGATATTACAACAGTAATATGTAAGTGAACATCTCCAGTTTGAGTTCCAGTAGGCAATTTATTAAATTCAAATTCTTCTATATCACCAACTCTCCTTTGCATTTTATACCCTATAAAAATTAAGAATTAAAATATTTTATATTACAATCATCATAGTATAGTTCAATAGATTATTACCAGTTAAACTTGCCCCAGCAACACCAAAAAGCGAACCAATTATCGCTGAACCTCCTATTGTTCCAATTGCGCCAAAAATGGCAGATGAACCTATAATACTGGTTAGTCCCGTGCCAATAAGAGGAGCAGCCAATCCACCAGTTAAACCCATAAGGATTCCACCACCAACTGAAGCTAAACCAATCATTGCGAAACGTTTAGTTCTAGAAACACGGGTACGTCGAGCAGCATCAGCTTGTTCTTCTCTTGAATTAAATAATAGTCATTTGTAGACTAAAATTACTAATATTTAATGATTAAAAGAAATTGATTAAAATGCTCACTCTGTTGGTTTTGGCTTAAAATTTGATAAACAATTTACAACATTTAACTCAAAATTATCTACTATATTTAAATCAAGATCAAAAACACGAGTAACATATAATATTAGAACTCTCCAACGGGCATCGTAGGTACCTAAAGAAAATATAATAATTTAAAATGATTTTTCCTTAATAAAATAAAATTATAATGTGATAATGTAATTATTATAATGTGACATAAAAATTTACATACTAAATAATAAAAAAGATAAATAATTAAATGAGTTTTACTTTAAAAATATTTAAATGTAAATTACTGAAACATATTTTCACTTGTATTGATAATTAATTTTATAAATCATACATGATAACTAAGCACAAAGGTAAAATATAGAATTTTATTGTTGGATTGGTTTTACTATGTTTTGTCTATAAATAATTTATCTGACAAAAATTTTGATCCAATCAAAAACCTTTGTATAATTTTTAATCTAGTCTGTGCTTTGGGAGGTCTTTTTTTTAAATACAAATATTCTAATATTAAACAATTGAATTTGGAAAGATTTCAAATACCTAGAATTCAATATAATTTTAAATTCATAAAAATATGAAATTTTAAAATGTTCGAGGTTTTATAAATAGATAATTAAATTATTGAACAAATTTCAATTTATATTTTATATGTAGGTACTATTAACATAGTTACACAAATTCATTGAATATCATTCAAATAATAAAAATTCAAAATATGTGGTTGATGTAATAAGTCATTGTAAGTGGATATTAGAGTTGTTAGTGATTCACTCCAAACAGCAAAGAGAAAACAAAAGAATAATTAACATAAATTTCTCGAAAATATAATTTTTAAATTATGATACAGTTACTAAGTTTTACAAATGTTATATTTATTTTCATTATTTTTTTGGAAAACTATTATAAATATCTAAAAAGTATGAACCCTATTTAAATACTTATTGATAACTGATAAGTGATAATATGCTACAAAACTTATAACATATTTTTTTACTTCTCTACAAAAAAAAAAAAGGCATAATTTTAAAAATAACAATTTTTAGTGAAATAAATGCTACCTATATTAGATAATTTATTATTAATTAATACTTACCCACTTTAAATCCTTTTGTTTGCATATCAATATATTATATTTTATTGCTATGATGATTGTGATTTAATTTAAAAAGGTAAAGGTGCAAAAGAAAATAATTTTTACCATTGGAAATGGCCAGCAATAGAAGATCTTGTACAATAATCATCATGCCTTCATTAAGAACTTCTTCTTTTTTGAGAGTTTTAACACATACTTTAACATCCAAAGGTGATTCACAATTAGCCATTTCTTCCAAAGTGGGCAACTGTAATATTAGTTTTAAATGATTACACAAGGAACGTAAACAATCCAACTTGAAATCTCGATGTATAGGATCTTTATAAAGGCAATTTAATGAAGTTGCACATAAGGCACAATATGAAAACCGTCCAGTTGATGTTAGACATTCTGCAAGATTTTTGGTGGTTAAGGAATCTGTAATATGAAAAATAGATATATTATAAATTCTAACTCATAATTGCCATATCTTAACATATACTTAGAAATTTGTCAAGTATCCATATGGAAATGGTGGGGTACTTTTTGGTTATCGTGACTATCAATGATTTTCCAGTATTGCAATTCAGTTATCGCAACTACCAAAAATAGTTAAAATATAGTATAACAAATCAATTACAAACACGGATGTTAACCTTTTTTGGCAGGATTTAATGTTACATTTCCAAAAAAATTGTTTTCCAAAATAAAATTTTGCTTCGTGACCAAATCCATACACTCATTTTTTCGGTAAAACACCCTTTTCTTGAAAGAACGGCATCTTTCTCGTTTGATGTCGAATTCCAGATTTGCATTTTTATAAAAATAGCATACATTAAAATATAATAATCAATACAAATAAAATAACAGTGTAAATGCAGGCTTTTTTATGACACTAGTAATCACTACACTAACACATTTGGCAGAGAGCTAATGAAGTGAATTGTGATAATGATATATTTTATATTGAATATATATTATTATGCGAATCTTTCGGAAAAACCTAAAGAATAACGTAGCATACACATACGAAGTCAAGATAACTAAATTTATTTTTATATTATTATATTTTAACTATTCTTGGTAGGTACCAGAAAATCGCGATAACCAAAGAGTACCAAATGAGGTTTAAAACGTATCAATATTAAATGTTACGTACCACATATGGTACTCAATTGTTTAAAATTTTAACTTTCAACTATACAGATTATTAATAGATCAGTACATAATTTATAATCTTATTTAAATTCATAAATCAATTAATTTTTAAATTACATAGTTAATTAACAGGAAAATGTTCCTACACTAATCTACATTACTATTTATACCAATTGACCATATGTATGACAAATAAAACTAATTTTAAGTCTGACACTTTTTTAAAAATGCACATGCCTGTAAACCAAGAGGATGATAATAATTCGTTCCATTTGTAAACGTTTATTACAAAATATATAGTTTATTCGTTATAAAAAAAAATTGAATTACCTTTAATATGTTGCGAAGCTATATCATGGGGGTCCATTGTAATGCAATAGTCAAGAGATTGTGACAAATAAACATAATAATAATACAAAGTTTTATACAATTACGTCATATATATATATATATATATATTATACTACGTCGTTTTATAACTGGTTACAGTGCGAACTATGCTGGTTAAACTTAAAAAAGGGTATAAAAAATATATAAAATTTATGAAGGAAAACAAAATAATTTTCTCTATAGGCAACTATAGTTATCAGTGATTACAGAGTGATAGGATAAAAGAAAACTTCCGTCGCCGGACAGCTGTAAGATGAGTGACTGATAAGACATGCGTAACGAGTGGCCAGTGGGAGGCACGAATTATTAATTCGCGGTGGGAGGTGACGAGGTTACTATAGCAGATTGTTCAAAATTGTTCGGCACGATATCAGAATTTCTGATACGATATCTTAAAGTTAAACCGTGCCCTTTAAACATTCTGTAAATATTTAGATATGCGGTTAATCTACCGTAATACTAGATAGTAGTTATATATTTTAAGACCGTGCTGTAACAGGCGCAAGCCATTTAAACTATGCGGGGGAATATTATTAGTTACCAAAATACACACCAGACTTTAGAAAAAAAAAATGAAATCACTTTGCTCTCATACATTCATTATAATTCTGATTCGTTTCCTCGAAAATCATAAACGACGAATACCTACATGAATGTATTGCGGCGATGTATTAACATTGTACATTTATATTACATTGTTATTCACAATGTAATATAAATATGTGGACAGGCACTTATGTAAATTGATACAAAATCCGCATAATAATACCGTTTTTAAAATGTATACCAAAAATAAAATCACCACATTTTAGGGTTCGGTAATTTTGAATAGTCTATAACACGACCGAGATGGGGGCCCATCTACCGCCACTCTGGATTTGAATTTTACAAGACTATAATTTATTATCAAGTCTGAAAATGACCGCCGATCAAAGTCACCTACCCGCCCCCTTATCAAATTGCAAATGGCTGCGGAGCAAGTACCCCCGTGTCCCCGTAGGTTTGCGCCTTAAACACATATGGACGCTTCATAGAGCTGTTTTTTGAACACGAATAAAATTAGAACTTTACTTGTGGACATTTTACAAAAATCTCTTGTACGCAACCTGAGGGTACTCGCTGTTGGTATAGATTAAATCTATTTTTAAAGGAAAACATAGAACGTGAAAACGGAACCAAGATATATATTAACTACGAAAATGAACGTACAAATCAAACAGAATGATATTTATTACGATTCGCGGATCATTAGGTACCTACATTTATTTCATGTCTGTGAGATGCAACTAGAGAATTATAGAATAAGTTTATTATTGGTAAAATTATGACTCAATAGATTTTTTATTTTAGCTGTTGACTGTTTTATATTAGGTGTTGAGATTTATTAAATCGAACTTGTCCATATTATACACCTAAAATTCGCTGATAGCAAATGTATTTTCATATATATTGATAACAAATGGGAACGCATCAGTCGCACAATTTGGCCCCCAAGACACTCGTGATACTGGTGTCTGTATCCGTGATGATACTCACCATAGCCCAAGGATAATAGTTACAAAAAATAATTACAAACAATAAATCAAAAAGATCCTTTTAACAATGAGAATGCGTTTTATAGTAAAACTACTGCAACTATAGATATTCTACAAACAAAAAAGATATTACGAATAAAAAAAGAAAAAATATCAAAATTAGTTTTAAGATACAATAACTAAAATCATTAACACCATTCAATATCACACATACTTAACAATATTAATTTATTATTATTACATAAAATATTAGAATGAAAAAATGATTTTGATTGCGTTCTGTGTTTTTTTTTTTCGATAAAAATTATAAAACTCCCACGAGAACGCATAGAAAATCAACTGTCCGTTGCGCATTCTAGTGAGCAATGGTGCGACATTTTGGGAATATCAAATAGAGATAAACGGGATTTTTTTCCCTTCTTCTACTCTTCATGGATGACAATTATATTATATATAAAGTATAAACACTAAATTGCAGAATAATAATGACAATGATATAATATAATATTTAATACCTATATTATATTATTTATAGAGATAGCGCGTGCATCAAACGCCCGTCGTTTTTGTGTGATAGCTCCGTGCATAGTGTAATAGTATATCATCTCATGATTAGTCTACGAATTGACGCAGATAAACCTAGGGCTTGAAAATAATATGCTCTATAGGTAAAAACCTGTGCGTTAAAAGTTTTAAATAATAATCGTGTTCTTAGCAACAGTTATTGTATCGACGGCATCGAGATAGATAAACATCTCGATGATCGACGGATAACGTTTGTCCTCCACACATGGTTATAAACACGGTGTATCTATCACAGTTTAAGATCTTGGTTAGTCTGTGGTAGACAGTGTCCTAAATCGTGGTATCTATAATCGTGGTTATAACCCTACTGTCTTCCACAAATGATCGGATAAAAGAAAAAAAATGAAATCAGGTTCATCAACCTAACCTTTAAATCCCATAAACCCATATTATAATGTATGTATTTCTCTTTTTTCTTGTCAGTTTTTGAAGAGGAAATAAATAAAAAATTATTCGTGTGTAAGACACAGGTTAAATTAAAATTTTTGTAGGCAATGGAAAAAAATGTCGAAGTATTGAAAAACGACTTATAAATAATATTATTCGTGTATATTGTATGATTCGCGATCGTATTTTCATTTGCCGATGACATTTTAGAAACTTTCAATACTTTTAGATCTTCCATTAATGAAGGTTATACTCGTACATGAGATAAGTAGCTCTATAATCAACAGCATAAGACTAAGTTTTTTCCTTATCAATTTCCGGAGAACGGTCCGGAGCCGTCTACAACAACTTTATCACAAGCACTGATTACATGGGACAGATACAGTGCTGCCAACGCTAGGGAGATACGCGCGTGCCGAGTATTTCGACTCCGGGTTCCGTGGCTAGCATGTGTTGGTTTTGCGGCCATCGCGTCTTCCTTTCTTTTTCAGTATTTCTCTCTTTCCCATTCCGCGGTCCGTCGGCGCTAACGCTACGGTCGCGTTTTAGTCTACCAGTCTCGTTGCTGTCGTCGTTGCACAGCAGCGTATTGTTCGCGCATTGCAACCGTTCTTATTATTATTATTATTTTTTTTTTTCTCTGTTCATTATCAAGTGTCCGTGTTCTTTGTGTCCGCCGCCGCCGCCCATGCAGTGTCACTCCTCCGCCATGGCGTCGGATTCGCGTCTGTGATATTCGCCGTCACCGGATTTTGTGTGCGCGCCGCCGTCGACCTCCGTTCCTCGTTCACTCCCGTAAAATAATCGTATCACCCACCCAGTATATTATATGTCAATATAAATACACACATACATACATAAATACAAAATACCTACACACACTCACACACATACATACACACACACCTACACCGCATATTATAATAGCGTGATTCTTCGCTTAAAACACAAGTGTAGAACAGGCATATTTTAAATATCCGACGAGACGCAATGGAAGGTAGCAGCAGTAGTAACAACAGCGACGCCGGCGAGCCGAAATCCGGGTGCGGTTGCAGCGGTGCCGCGGTTAACAATAACAACGACGCTACGGCCGCCGCAGCCACAGCCGCGGCCGCAGTTGCGGCGGCAGCGGCGAAGAGAGCAGCGGGTGAAGCCAACATAATCGCCAGGGCGATAGCGGCCGAGAAGCGGCTGTACCAGGAAAGTATGAAAGTAAAACACGAAGACCAGCAGCAGCAACAACAACCGACGGACGACCACCAAACGACCGCGGCTGCCGTTAGCGGTAGCTCATCATCGTCCCTGGCCGGCGGAAGTTCGGCCGCCAACATCAATCTCGGTCCCGGGGCGGCCGCGGCGTTCGCCGCTTTCGAAGCGTCCGAAATTACCATCACCGTGTCGCCGACCACCGGAGGCCAGTTCGACCTTTCCGTGTTCAAGACCGATTCGGTAGAAAGTCTCAAAAAAGTGATCTCCAAACGACTTAGAGTGCCCAAAGAACGGATATGCCTATTGTACCGCGAAAAGTAAGCAGCCCGTTTCTATTTTTAACATTTTTTTTTTTTTTTAAATCCAAAAATCTGTCGATCTCCGCCGTCAATCTACCCCTCCCCCTCTTCGCACGCGCACGAGTCTGCGTCAACCCACATACGGCGTTAGGGCACCCCGAGCTCCGTGTAGCCTCCGCGTCGGCAATGCAGGTAGGTTACAATACGTAAACTCGCACGTTAAACGGGAAGCGCGTACGAACTTGGACGAGGCCGTACCGGCTTATATAACAGACTTTATACGCGTTGGGGGGAGTGGCTTCTGAGCGGCAAATGCTCCCCGACGTACTCTATACTTCTATAGGTACGTCGCCGAAAGGTTAGGTTGCGCCGGTACGCTCCAAAGTGCGTATTCCAGCTCGGTGAAACTTTGAGACCGGCACTTCCGTCCGATTACGATGCGATTTGGCCCCGGGGGGTCACGGCCCTGCCGCCGCCGTAATGTGGCCGGTATTCGCGTTACGCCCGTTACGACCCTCTTGCTTGTGCTGCAACAGCTGCTCCGGCGAGATAAAAATGTTGTTTGTTCCCCGAATTCGGAACGCGGGGCGACGTTCAGGTATTATATTGTTACCTACCTATAGTGCCGTGTCGGGACCGTGCGACGTTGCCGGTTCGCCGCCGTCGCACGCGTTCGTTGCGCGAATGGCGAAAAAACGTACGGAAAATCGAATTACACATATTGTGTACTAATTTGTACCTATCCGTTTTGTTTCTCGTTTCGAGACGCGCTATTGTCGTGTCCTTTTCACGTCGTCTAGTGGGTACCCCTCTCTTTTTTTTTTCTTCTTTTTCGGTTTCATTAATTTGCCACAGCTTTTACCGTCCTCTTACCCCGGTACGTACGGCGTTGACATTGAAACAAAGCGCCCGGACGAAACGATGTCAACAGGATATTCGGATATATATTGTGTGGCGTGTAACATATTATTGTTCGCAGATTTCTTTTTTTTTTTTTTTTATCACTCGTTCGCCATGGGCGTCCGCCGGCCTTAGTTCAATAATATAATATTGGGCTTGTTCGAGTTCGTTCGTCGATTTTTTTTTTCTCTCTTTTTTACCATTTTAGATTTTTAGGACACCATCGATTGTCGCCGGGCGTCTGCTTCGCGACGATAGCGTTTTACGCGCGTTTCCCGGAAGTCGTCCGGTACCTGTCTGTCTACCTACCTACCTACCTACCTACCTACCAGTGTGTAGTTTAGCGCAATTCGAAATCGACGATGACCAACAATAATACTTAAGCGACCATCGCGGTACCCGCGGTCGGATTTTAATACGCTTTCGACACGTCCGGACGACAAAGTCTATCCGAAAAAAAAAAAGAAAAAAAGAAATATAACTACTTACATCGCCGTGTACCACTATAATAGAACGTTCTTTGTTGGGTATAATATATTAGGCAGGACCGTTTTAAAACGATTATTCGTTCTTTACCCCCCTTCTTTTCAGAACCCCTCGTAGATAATAACCCAAATAAAAAGGTTACCTACCTACGCGCGTGTGTGTGTATACCTAATACTCTTTCTTGGAAAAATATCATGCGGTTACGCAAGCAATAGACCGGCAGCGGCGGCGACGGCGTCAGCTGTTGGGATCCCGATCCCACGCTCCGGAGAGACGACGTCGCCGCGGCCGCTCCCCCAGCGGCGGCCGACGCCGCAGCCGCCGCCGCCATTATTACATTTTAGGGGTGAATAACCCGAACGGCCGCCGCTCGACGGGTCCCTTTTTAGACAAGTGTAGAACAGCCGGCTGCGGGGCTTCCCTTTTTCCATTGTGCACGCCGCCGCCGCCGGAGAGACGCAACCATCGTTCGTTTTTTCGGGCGATGCCCTACGGATCCTCCGGACACCTGGCCGCGCGCTATGCGTGCGTGCGCGCGCGTGATGTTTTCGCGAAACGTCTCGAAGTGGAGCGCGTGAAAAACCGCCGCTTTCTCCGCGTTCTGGAAAACTAGGGGTTACCAAAATATTTAAAAAAAACGCGACCGTCGCCGCCGATCTATTGTTTCCCCCGGTCGTCCGCCGGCCCGCCCGTCGACACGGCTAACCCGTGCGCGTGCATGCAATATTCTCCTTTCTTGGGTTTTTTTTTTTTTCTCTGTGTTTGGTCGGGACGGCGTGTGGAAAAAAAATAACATAAAACCTCCGGTTACAACAACGTTGTTTCACCGCGCGCGCGTTACGACAATCGCGCCGTGGATGCAAAACACTGTGCGTAATTTGACGCATTTATGTAACGCACCTGTAATTATTATTATTGCGTTAAACCTTGAAAAAACGCATTGTTGCCCGCAATCGGTACGATATTTATTGTTATTATTTCCACGGTATGAAAATTATTATAATTTTGTCGAGTTTTCCCGGCGACCATTACAATATCATACGTACGCGTATACGCATAGTAGGCATCATTGATTTTAGATTATTACCTTATACCTACCCACATAATACCCGTATTATTATTCTATTAAAACCATTGGCAGGTAAGTGCCTCGACCGTATTAATTTATCATCGTATTATGCGTGAAATATGTATAATAATTGTCGTGTAAAACGAGATTTTTCGCTCGTACGTGTTATAGTAGTGGAAGCGAACGTTTATATTGATTTACGGACTTTGTTTTTTTTTTTTTTTACATTTTTTTTTCTACTCCTGTCCCGCAGGCAACTGAGAGATGGCTCATTGGACGACAACCAGTTGATGCAAGGAAGCCGCCTCACCCTATTGCCCAGCGTGGAAACCGGTCTTCTGGTGAGTAGATCTTCGTTTTCGTGTTTCTTTTATCCCGCAGCGCGCGTATAGACTCCCACCCTTTCTCCCCCCCCCGTCACCGTCGTGTCGCCGCGACGACAAACCAGTTTTAAACACGAAATAAGCGTACGCGCGAGTATTGTGTGTGTGTGTGTGTGTGTGTGTCCTTATTGCCACACATCTCGACGATCACGATACATTACATTATAGGAACGTTGTTATATTATTATTATTATTATTATTATGGAACGGCCAATGCGTATTATGCGCGCGCAAGGACATAAATATTATTATCATCGTCCCGGCCCGATAATAATATTATATTTTAGAACGCCTGTTATGCGGGAGAGGGAAATCGAGTAGGCCTTGTTCTCCATTATCGGCTCCTCTTTTTTCCCTGTCCAACGATCGTCCAGCGCATATTATTATTATATTGCAGAATAGTAATATACTGTAGACCCGACCGTAAAAAAAGTGCCGTTGATAACGCCGTTATCGGTAAAAAATTTACGGCCGGGGAATTATTGCGTTTGGAATCCACAGAAAAAAAAAAAATCGAAAACGATAGACGATTTTTAAAGTGTCCCCCGACTCCATAACGACTCCCTCCGACTTATTTTGTAAAAAGTTGTACGTAGGTAGTATATATTAAAAAAAAAAAGAAAAGAATTTCCCCGTGCGTATCGTATCGTTTGCGCAGTATTCGACAATTATTATTGTATTTTTTTAACGCGTTTAGAGGGGAGTTTAAACCGTTTTTGCCTTTTTTAATATCGCTTTTTTTTTGTCTATTTCAAGTGCAACAAGACCCCGAGTCCTAATAACCATGATCAATCGAAATATTATCAGATACCGATTATAATAATAGTAACAGACGGCATCAGACTATAACCCTATGGGAATATACACTGCAAATACCCGGCTTTGTCGGTTTAGTAGTATTTTTTATTATTGTTATGTTTTTTTTTTCATATAGAACGCGTCTAAAATAACCTTGTTGTGATTGTATTATTTAAGTTTTGACTTGTTCCGTTGTTATGGGCACCGCGTTAGAGGTTACGTTTGTATATTACCGTCGCCACGGTATTATTGTTACTTTAAATTTTTAATTTATAGATACGCGCATAGTCCACGCCACGCATAATACGGGGAGGGCGACCGTAATCGGGGAAATAATAGCGAAAAAAAAAAAAAAAACGGCGTGCACTATCGGGGGAACGGCGTTTCGACAGAACAACAATATTATTGCGGGTAATCGCGTGGGAACTGTGTTTCGGGATAGTGTGTTGCTGGGCTGGGAAAGCGTAAGTTACGGAAAATATTAGAAAATAAATTAGCCGATGGCCGGGCCGTTGCAGGTAAAGTTGTGGTCGGGCCGGTCTGAAACACGGTTTAACTTAATTCGCCGTGCGCGACGAAAACCGATTCTGAGCCGAATTCGTTAAACGTGTTTCGAAAGCGCCGCGATTCACACGGTTTTCGTCGAAATTCCAACGGTCGTAAAGAAAACGATTACATCACGGGGTCAGGTTTTATTTTTTTTTATGTTTCGACCACCGAGTGTATACTTTTGACGCTCGTTATATTACATTTTCGAGCATTTTTGCCCGGCCGAAATAATTATTTTTTCCAATAATAAAAACTAAAACGCTTCGACAATTCCAACTGATTATAAATAGCTATAAACGCCAGAATGTTTTACCGCGTCTAGTAATGGCCGATACAAGTAGTTGGTGGGAATGTCTGCGATTATTTTTAACTGAATTACAACAATAAAACGAAAAAAATTAATAAACGAAATCGAAAATAACCGTTATCACTTTAATTTTCCGTTTTTTCCTGATCACAGATTTATTCCGTAAGAGGCCGTCACGGTAGTTTTTGCCGTTTCTGTTTTTCTAAAATCTAACCGAATTGGTTACAAAAAACAAACAAAATCGAATATAACGAAACCGGTTATTGCAATTTTCATTCCATTACATTCCCGGTTTTGCTAAGTTTTTCCAATTTATAAAAAATGAAAAACCGATCTCTCCTTATGCAGCGTCAAGACCCAAAATGTCACAGAAAAAAGTGTCCAAATATATTAATAAAAAAATTGGTTACTATTTTTTTTTCCCTTTTAAAATAATGAGTTAAATATTAAGAGAATTTTAAAACGCCAACGATGTTGTTTACACAATGCTGTCATCAAAAAAAATGGTTTTTAATTGGTTTTTTTATTTTTTTATTTTTCATCAATGAGTAGGGCCATAATACGATACTTTCTTTGTAATCGTATTTCAATGTAACCATGAAACGATCAATAAATTGTTATTATTATTATTATTATCGTCTCCGAAACCTCTTTTAAAGGTATTCCTTTGGTTTTCACGAACACAGTTTTCCTACGTGACACGTTCGAAAGACAAACACGACACTAAACGCTACTGTATTTGCCTCGAGAACGAGGTTATTCCTAAACGATATACAATCCTTAAAAGAAAAAGAAATATCGTTTTTCGGCGACATTTAATTCCAAAGAAGTATTTAACAAAAAAAAAAAAAACAGTCTTTTCGAATAATTTCTCGATTCGTATACTATGATAACCGTCCTGAACCTGTCGGCATAAGATATTTTTTTTTTCGGTAAAAAATAATTAATACTTAAATAATGTATTTTGAAAATGTTTTCGATTCCGACGTCTGGCTATTAGTTGTAAAATATTAGGCGATATTATAGTATCCCGTTTACGAAAAACGAATAAAAAATGCGTATTTTAAGATTGGTATGAATATTATTTAGAACATTATAGATTGTATCTTAAAACATTATGGAACTATCTCGTTTATTTTGAGGTTTATGTATTTTTTTATTTATTTATTAGTATGGATAATGTATTAGAGTATTGATGTTCCCGGTACTTTTATATTTTTTTCTCATTTTTTTTTTTTTATGTTTTATTGTATACGATACAGTAAATGTCGCGCGTGGTAATTTTTTTTTTTTGTTTATTTCATAGAAATCGTTAATCATACTAATAAAAATATCAACATTATTCAAACCGACAGCTTGCATGAACTGTGTACGAGATAGTAATATTTCAGAGACAATCTAAATCGTGTTCTTTAAACTTTTTTTTTCTCTTGTTTTTCTGCGCAGAGCGCTACGCGCAATATTTTAAATTGTGATACTTGTAGAATATTACGCGATATGAAGTAAATTATATTTTATTAATATTCTTATCATTATTATAGTTGTTATTACTAACAAAATATATGTGCAATATTAATTAATCGCCATCAGTTAATTAAGTCAAATATAGAAGTTTCTTTCGGTTGTATTTACAGTGGATTCCAGGGTTGTTTTTTTTTAGATTCTGAGTAGAGCGAGGGATGTATTGGTTTTACAATGATGTTTATTACTTTTTTTAAATTTACTTTATGTAAACACCTACCAGACAGCTTATTCCGATTATGAAGTATTGCAAATTTCCTGAAAGGAAATTTTCTCTGGGTGGTTCATTACAGAGGTCATTTTTTGAAATTCTCATTAATATTCTGGATAATAAAATCGGCTTCTTTAAGTTGAAAAAGATTAAAAGATTAAAAATAGGTTGTCATTGGTAACCGTTTTTATTTATTGTTTTAATCTTTGTTAACAATCATTGTTGTCATGGAAACGCACATTATTGTAATCATTATACCATAACAATGTGACGTATATATTGTTAACAAAACAACATTATCAACTGAAATACGCGCAGAATCGTTTTTTCGTTAGCAATGGTTTATCGTTGTTTGCAGATAGTAATATACATTAAATTCCCGTCTGTATTCCCTACCTTCCCAATTTCCCACATACAACAGTGGTTGCACTCATTTGCGAAGTATGTCCGTCCTTTTTTTTTATAATATTCACAGGAAAGAGATAAAGATTAAATATTTATATTTTGATTAATTTTTTATGCTTTGGTAAAAAACTTAAAAAGTACTTTTTATTTTATGGTTTTAAAAAAAATTAAAGATAACCATTTCATAGAGTTTATTCTTCTGAAAATACTTTTTATTCTCATTATATTTATAATTTGTGATTTATGATTTTTGTTCATAGTTCAAAAGTTCAGAGAAAAAATTGTACAGTTAATTAACCCTAATAAAAATAATCAATTAGCGAATGAGATTACGGACTGCTGTAATATATACTTTTCCGTGAACTAAAAAAAATTATTAAAAATTACGAATTTAATGAAAATATAAAGTTTTTTACCAAAACATAAAATTGTAATTAAAATATAAACATTTGTAGTCCTTATTTCTGCGAGTAATATCGAGAAAAAAAAACTGAATTTAATTATTTTTACTATCTCAAGAGATATTACAATGGGTATATCTTCGTGGGACATCCTGTTTAATATATAATTTATAGAGTTGTGAATTTATGCGTTAAAAAACTATTAAATATACAAAAACCTGCGCTTATTTTTCGAAAATATGCAAAAATATGTATTAAACATAACTTTTTGTGTCAAATATATATTATAAACATAATATTTAATCGTAATTGCAGTTTTAATTGTAAATGATTTAATATTTTAAATTTTTATTCCATTTGGTATCTAATGTATGATAGGCACGAATGGTGATACTGTTATACTCAGACGTGGGCAATGTTCAGCAATATCAGATAACAACACTAGTTAAATACCCGATTAAAAATAGAATAGTTTCCTCGAAACAATAAAAGTTATATTTTACAAAAAATATAACAATAAAAAATATATATATTTTAAACAAAAACATTTAATGTCAATTTAGATCAGATTGACCGGAAAAATATAATCATTAAGTAAAAAAACATTAATACGCAGAAATCGTGAAAACATGCATTCATACGCCCAATACATTAGAGATTTCGTATTTCAGTTGCACAAAACAAAATTTCAAACGAATCAATTTTCTTATTACGATGTATCAACAAAAAGAAATACGCATATCCATTAAATTCACAACCTTATATTAATTAACGCTATGTTTTAATTTTAAATTATTTGTGTCCTTCAGTTATAAATCGTGTGAATCATAGCAAAATATCCCCGGGAATAATTCGTTTTTCCCGAATACGAAACCATGAAAATAATTTCCTAATAAGAAAATCTCCGACACTAGAAAGCCTATTTATACTGAGATAGTGATATCAGAATATTATATTTCTTAGTGAATTTCTTGTGAGTGGCCACTTCTTCCTCATTTAAAAAATGTTCATGAGCACATAGACCAAACCTTCCACATGCATTTTAAATGATAGTATTTCCTTTGTATAAAAAAATATATACCTTTAATATTTTGTTACAAAATCAACTAAATATCTATTCAATCAATAACCATTTTCTAGTTGATTGGCCTTACAGCAAGCAAAATCTCCCCTTATCGTTGGGTGTCCAACTGACTTTTTACTGTGTGACTCCATTTGGACACATTCACCTCCATAAGAAATTCGCTGACTTGAACTCGGTATTGATTGAACATCCGTCTTGTATTCACGGACAAACTTATTATGCCAGTATACATTACAATATAACTAATGTATTATCTAAAGAATATTGTACAATTGCGACGAAATTAATTTTGTTGCGAGACTTTGAATCTTAACGTTAATAGTTATACCATACAATTATTATATTGTTTTTATATTGTATTATTATGTTATATATTATAACGATGTTTTAAACTAATATATTTTAATATGTTTAGGCTTTCTATCGCCACCTGACACTGTAGTAAAACTTCGGTAGAAATACAATATCAACTTGGTATAATAAAGATAATAATTCCGTGACGATAAAACGTATTAAATATAAGCAGCAGATATCTGAGTTCTCTATTCACTTTTGTTATAATATAGGTACTAAACTAATACGTTAGATTAGTGACCCCCACGCGTCATACTTCTTATCGGTGTTTATCAAGGACGATAATCGGACCATTTGGATCAAAACAATCGAATGGTCCCATTAAAATCGCACGTAAAATCTTTTAAAACGTTTATATTGTTCTCAAATGTGAATACTAACGAACTAAAATGTTATTATTTCAAATGAGACTGTTTTTAGCAATAAAACAATTATCCGATTTGTCAAAATGTAAAACTTGTGAATTTTCAAGTAACGTTAATTTTAAATCCCATTTGCACGTACATTTGTCTTTGTTCTGGATCCAATTTTATGTATTTCAGAAGAATTGCTATCACATAATAGAATGACGTTACACACTAATCGCGAATATTTTTATTTTATACAGTTACCGTTTCAAGCAGTTTTAGTGTTGATATAATATTTGTAGTATATTATATAAACTTGACCAATTTTGCTAAATGGACTGTTTTTAATAGAAAAAAAAAAAAAAAAATCGTACATCAAAGTAGGCTTGATATCGACAGTTGATTTGAACGGTAAAAAAATAATGATAAAATTATGGGTTGGGGATATTTTTCCCGTGTTTCGTCCTCGGGGGAGGGGGGATTTTCATTCCGAACACCATCCGTATAATATAAGTACCTCTGTGTATTTTTTTTCTGTTCGTGTTTATTGATAAAATAACTGTGAATATAACTGTGACGGAATTTGTTAGTCACGTGTATACATATACATGATATAGTAGTTACTAACGTAAGACGTACGCATTTATTTTTTCTGTTTAGGAGGTAGGGTACGCACCTAAATTATTATCATTATATTGTTTTAGTATTGAAATTGCGTTATTGGTTAGATAGTTATTTTCGTTTTCGAATCGATAATATTATTATTATTATTAGAAGTACCTACAACGGCTTTTCGTTATAAATTATATAGTTGACCCGCGGCGTGAAAAATTCCCATTCAAACATCGATTTTTAACCTTTGATTTTTAAACAAATAATGGACCGCGCGCATTTCTGAATCGTCGGTAGAGGGGAGGAACGTAATCTGTAAAATGGTACCTCGTTTATCGATTTTGGTCGAGTACAAAAGCTAGAGAAACCAATCGTCCTCACAAAAACTCGCCTTTTACAAACATAACAATATAAGATATTCAGCCCCGTTCTCACCAACGTAAACGTCGATTTTTAAACCGGGTCCGTATGATAATCAACCAATCGTGATCGGTTATCAGACATAAACTCGGTTTAAGATACAGATAAACGCCCTTTTTTTTTTTTTTTACATCGGTGAGAGCGGGCCTTAATATCTTATAATAGTTTTTCGTTATGGGTTTAACGGTCGTAATACATTAATATCCAAACGTTTGCGTCGGTTATTCTTCGTTTGATTCGGGAATATTATTTGTTTTTACTCGATACGTATGTTTTGTTCGAAAATTGAATTTTCGTGTTGAATATTACCTCCGGCCACGTGATATAAAGCACCCACATAATAATATAAGTACGTTTACATTTCTGCGGTTTTTACATTACAGGCGTTTTACATTTTTCCTAAGTTAATACGAAACGCAATATTATTACCTTATCGTGTACTAAATTACACGTTATGTTGTTCAATTGCTTAAATTGAAATTATTTAATCGGCGACAATAATAATGTATAGTATGTAATATATACAATTGTCAGTTGTCGGCCAGCCCGATATTTTATTACTATAGTGGAATCGATTAATTTTTGTCAATTATATAGAATCTGTAACCGTAATGTTAACGTTTCGGTTAGGTTCTCCCGGGCTATACAGGGTTGCCAACTTTTTGTTCTTAAATTAACGTATGTACACAAATGTCACTCGATTTGTTTTTTCCTGAGGACGTTCCGGTTTTTCAATAAAAGTTCTATGTTTTGTTTTCGCTAAGTTTTTATTTGTTCTAAAAATGTTGTTAAACGCGAGCATTAAAAAAAAAAACCAACGAATCGAAGCCTACGATGATAGTCGATAATTAATAACAAGAGTGTTTCAGACACTCGACGAATCATATCTTACATGTTATTTATCGTATTAATATGATAGTTGTTAAAATCGAATTTAAAAAAAAAAAAAAACGTATTTTAACGCATACTATCTAAATACTTTTGAACGTTATCTACTATACATTGTCGTTATTACCCGTGTTGCGTATACGATAATTAGACACGATAACGACTAATAATCGTAGAATTGCCGTATTTCTCCAAAAACGAATCTCTCGTATTTCAACTAAAACGAACACGGTTTATGCGCACACAGTGTATTCGTGTCTATAACGTAAATACATTTTAACGGCCACTATGGCGTGTGTGTATGTGTGTACGCGCGCGTTAAATACAAGGACCGTTGTCTTTTTTTTTTTTCGTTCGGGTACCCTGTAACGGGGCGGTGGCCCGTTATGTCGGTGTATTGCAAACGGTCCCGTTGTCCGGGTAACGGGATCCGGGCAACGGTATACACCGCATAACGGCGGCGGCCCGTCGTCGTTAGTGGCGGCGGCGGTTCGTCGTCGTCGTCGTTGTAAGCGGCGGCGGCATATTCTCTCTCCTAGCTCGCACGGACCAAAACGCCACCGAACCGCTGACGACGGTCAACACCGTTATGACCCGATCTTTAGGTCCGGAGGTGGTTCACACTCCGTTTGGTCTGTCCGTTCTTTTTTTTTTTTCCATCGTCTGCCCGAATTAAAAAACGTATTCCATTATAATAATATTATACCGGTATCGGTTAAATTCTATCTGATCATTTTCCAACCAGATATTCAATGTTCGAAACGTCCGCGTAGGCGGTTTACTGTTGTTCGAAATAATACCAAAGTACACGCCTAATATAATAATAGTAGAACGTTACTTTTCGTTGGGTATTTTATCGGCGACGTCTTGGTTGTTTTGTCCGTGGTCGATATTAATATTTCGTACGGATTCTCACGTTATTCTTTATAATTTAAAGAATACCGGGGGGGGGGAAAGCCTCCTAACTATAAACTTGTTAATAAATTGAGAATATAGGTTGTTTTTTTTTTTCAAAACCTCGATACCTAATTGACCCCCGATATTTTCGGGAGGGGGGGGAATTGTCTTTAATATCTCTAGAACGTGAACAAAGCGTTTAGATAATCGGGTTTTCGACCGCTACGGGTATCGGTTTTAATTATCGGATATCGAAAAAAAGCACATGTCGGTCCACCACCCTGCTATAGTATTTATCGTACGCGTTATTATATTTAGGACCGTTCATAGATGGATTTTCTAAAAATCTAAATTTCGAATATTAACGCGAGCAAAACGATCCCAACCAGTAAATCCGGGATATTAGATAAATATCATGTACATTATATAATATAAAGATTCCTAATAAAAATACAGGTACCTGTGTCATATTATTTTTATCTTTAGTTGTCTAGGGCTTTCTCCCCTCTTACGTTTTAAACGGTACACATTGATCGAACCCAAATTCGAGTATTCGACCTTTCTGTACTCAAATTATTGACCTACTCTGGTATTTCGGAGACTATTCGAGGTCAAACCTATCGCCGGTGTAATAATTAGTCACTCGGGCATCAACATATCAATATGTAATGACAAGGACTGGATGAGATTATCCAGCCTGAAAAATGTAAATTGTTTACTGACTTTCAGTTTTTCGGTGAAAAAATACACCATCAAATGATAATCGGTTACATCTATAAAAGTTTACATTAAAATTCGCCTCTCATGATATCATACCACGCATACTCGTTAGTCACCACTCAGATTTAGTAAAATAAATTAGAAATTATGTATCGTCGACTTCTTAGAAAACCTCGTAAGTGGTTTTTTTTTTGGGTGGGATCTTTGAACAACTTACTTATCTATCAAAAATCTTGTTCTTATCAAAAGCTGTATAGGAACTTTATTGTTGATTAGGTTATGTAGCATTTTTGGTAAGGTTGATCTATTATGGAGGTCATCTTTTGATTATCCCAGTACTTTTGTTGATAAACGTTTTCTTGTCTCAGATTTGCAAAATTAATTAAAATCTACTTACGAAGTTTTGCTCTGTATCCGACGATATTATATGGACTGCAATAATGTTTACTACACAGAGAACAACTAACAATACTTGTGATTCGTTGCATAATAATTTAAACACCTGTATATCTTTAGATGTATTTAAATTTGCAAAATTACATAAATATTTTAACACAATTTTCTATTGTTCTAATAAAATTTGTGAGACAGGCAACAAATACAATTAAATACAATATTGACGGATAAGTACCTTAGTTTATGGAACAAATAAAATCGAATCAAATTACATCACATTAAAACGTTATCGAATTAATTTTAAACTTATCAAGTTAAAATAATTAATTTTGTTTAAATTGTAATATTTTGTAATTATGCGACATTATTGATATTTAATCAGTCATTATACAACGGTGTTTTTCTATTTTAATTTTATCATCTACCCAGTCTCTTTTCGTAGGTATCATTTATAATAAATTATAAGTATAAGAATTGTCTGTGGAAATTCTCGTAGAAGAAGATTATCTATCTGAAGTGGGAAACATTTGAGTTAACGTATTTTTTAAAATCGGTAGGTAATTCAAGTATCCTTTAATATTGTTATTAATTTTCATTGTGTAAATGTTCACGGGAAGCCATTCGAGTGTGCCCGTTTTAAAAGCTAATTGATGCTCACACTCTTTATTGTTCATGAAATTAACATAAAATCCCTACTTATAACCTCAGTTGTTGCAGTAAAATCGACTTCACTTGAAGGTTTTTTTTTCGCTCTCTAAGAATAAATTGTTGACTGCATTCTACACAATATTATTATTACGAATACTAAAATAAACATGAATAATTGTACCGAAATACAGTATTCAATTCGAGTGCACTATATACCTTATTATAACACAATTAATATTTTCTGCGGTACGTGTACAAAGTTATAATTTATTCGGGTTTTAAAGAAAAAATTTAAAAAAATAAACCCGCGTTCAATGCAGCAATAGATGTTACGGATAGGACATTTTATTACTTATTTTTCGTCTCCAAGTATATTGTTCATTCGATTGGTACATTGATACCTATTTCATGATAACTGACTTGTTGTGTTGCACAATATTATCGTTGAATAACGTGCGTTATTAGACAATATTTTCAATGGATATTATTTTTGTTATTTAATTCGTACCGACGAACTGGTCTGAAATGAAATAAAAAAAAAAGAAGCTTTTATAACAGTAAAAATTTAAAACAATAGAGGTAGGTACCTATCCTATACGTGATATTTTTTTATCGACGACATATTCGTTATAGAATTCGGATGAGCCTGTTATTATAATCTAACGCAATAAATATTGTCTATTATTATAATATTTATGTGGCCGCCTCCTCCGCGTAGTTTCCACAACTATGCATTTTTTTTTTCTCTACAAAACTCGGCCCGACCGTGATATTAATATCACCTCGGGCGGAAACAGGAGAGTGGGTATGGACTAGAGAGGTTTAGCCCCCGCCCTGAACAACCTTTGTTATTCATTTACAATAATTTTATCGTTTTACCGAATTAAATGATTCATAATATTTTATTCTAATTATTATTGCCGAGCAAGAACCCACGTTCTTTGGAATTGCATTTCTACATAATATAATCATAATAATATGACACTACGTTATGATAATGTTATATTGTTATGTCTTTATCTCGGTGTATTTTCTAAATTTAAACTTGAAAGTATTTATTTTGTTTAAAGTAGTATTACTAAATGTCACTATAAAACAATACGTCTTGTTTGTGGCCAAGGTCAAACGTATTTTTTTTTTTCAAACAGAAGATTAAAAAGTGTTTTTTTCTCCATTCGTAAAATATTATAATTTTGTTCGGTAGGTGCATACCGATACGAATTCAAATTTAATTGGGTATACAGTGAAAATGTGTAGTTTTTCAAAAACCTTCCTCCCAATAATTACAATAATTGCAACGTTGTTTTATTCAAATGTTTTTTGTGTTCGGTCGCTTTTTTGTGTGTACGTTAAAATATAACACTAATAATCGATTGGGTAAATTAATATTTTTATCGGAAAACAAAAAAACAAAACAAAACTATTTCATATACATACTACGTACACTGCCCGTATTTTGGAGTATAATTTAACTTGATTTACTTTTTTTTTTTTTTTATATATAGTTTGTTTACGTTTATTTGTAACATATTCTTTTCACGCTTTTATTGCATTACCTATTGTATAAATATTATTATTTTTTTTTTTACATATTATATAGGTATAAATCACAACTTATACCCACTTTTAGCTAGGTATTCGACGTATGCGAGAACAAATGCGCGTGTATGTTATTATTATTCATAATTATTTGTTTTTTTTTTTTTTTTTTGTAAATTAAGCTTGCTAAAACTCGTTGTATAGGTTTTGTGTTTAAAAAAGTGGATCAGCGCGTCGTGCGTTGCGTTATTATCCGTTCTAGATATACGGCCCGGCAAAGCGAATCGCGTGGTTTTCGTGCGTGCGCGGGGGTGATGGGAGGGGGGAACCGCAGATTTTATTTTTTCATTATTATTATACAAACACAGTGTGTCCCAAATATGCGCGTTCGGGGTTTTTGCTTTTTTTTTCGTTGTTTTCTGCAGATGGTTTATTTTTTTTCCCGTACCGTTTAGACCAAAAATAATCACAAAATACATATCACAATACATTATATCGCATTTAGACGCACTAAACACACATTGTTAATACACAGCGCGTACCTACGTTTTACAAGATAAAATACAAATGACATATTTACAAAAATTGGGCGGGCC
Organism: Cinara cedri; assembly: GCA_902439185.1. Lineage (NCBI taxonomy): Eukaryota > Metazoa > Arthropoda > Insecta > Hemiptera > Aphididae > Cinara > Cinara cedri. Next base: position 256,336 of record CABPRJ010000004.1, read on the forward strand.
GTCTTCTAAAAAAAAAAACCGGGCGTCGACCTTATCAGAGGGAGACCTTGTGAATCCAGGACCACACCCTGCCGATAACGTTTTTTTTTTTTTTTTATTAATAACAATAACCGTCGCACTATATAATAATATTATATTATATCATTACGTTACAGTGTCACTGTAGACGATATATTTTTTTTTTTGTGCGCACAAACTGCCGTGCGGCTCTTAATAATAATCGTGGTGTAGAAAAAAAAAAACACCCGTTTATCTTTTTTCATACGCTGACTTCAAAAATACCTAAGCGGTGTTAGTTATCGTAACAGTAATAATAATAATTTGATTTTTTTCGTTTGTTCTTATTATAGGTTCAGAGACCGGAGCAAAGCGTGATGCAGGCGTTGGAAAGTTTGAACGACTCTCAGGTAAATACTGCTGCAACAATCGTTAATAATATTGTCGTTGTTTGTTTTACTATAATGCCCAATAATAATATGCAATACTTTCGACGTTACAAACTATTCTTAATGTTATATTTTTTTTTTAAACGACGTCGCCGTTAAAATTTATTAAATCGCATTGTTCACTATACGAACGACACGAATTATTCGCAAAAATTAATCGTAATTTTATTTTTTAAATTAATTAAAAAGACGCCACACCCGCGCGTGATGTCTCGCCGTATCCGTCGTGTACATAATGACCACCGGCATAGCACACATTATTCGTTTAATACAGGGACAACTTTGTGCTGTTGTTTTTAACGAATATTGGTCTATTATCAATTTCGAAGATTAGAACGTTATCTGCGCAACTACGTCGTTTTTTTTAAAAACAAATTTTTAAGCGAGATACGAGTACTTTAAATATCGCAATTTCAAAAACGCTCAAAAAAAAAAATCTACATAGTCACGCAGATAATGTTCTTATCTTTCGGGTTGGTCGTATAGGTCAGTTCGTTACTCTAATATTAAAACTAACGGCGCAAAGTCGTCCCAGCCGAACGGAAATGCGATGCGTTCGTAGACACAAAACGGCACATGTGGCACGCGTGGGCGTGGCGTCCTCTTAAGTGTACTGGTATTTTTGGGCTACATCATATTATCATTATTATTATTATGCGAACATGACGTACATAACATATTGACGTTTATTTCTTCCTTTTTTTTTTTCGAAACATTATTAACAGATAAAATTCTATTAATAAATTATATTTCTGTTTCCTTCGGCATTGGGATCGACATACTCGTAACACACAGCCACGCAGCGATACGAACTGTCGCTTTGTTATTTCTCCGATTATTTTTTATACACGCGAGTCGCGATAATTATTGGGAAATTATGTATTATGATGAACGGTCTGTACAGTTTTCGATAACATTGAGATAAAAACTACTTCCTGCGTAACTCGTCTCATTCGGAATAACGATTCGTCAACGCTCACATCGCACACAGCCACCGATTTTATCGCTAACATATTATTATTATTATTATTATCATCATCATCGATTAGTTTGTTTGTATTATTTATGACATACACGCGCATTGTCAGAATTGTTTTTTTCGCCTTTGACGGCAACAACGCAACGTACGTGGTGTGTGTGTGTGTGTGTGTGTGTGTGTGTGTGTGTGTGTGTGAAATTGTACATTTGTACTGCGCGATTCGTTTAAAATTTCTCACGACAAAAATGTATAATATAATATCATAACGTGTAACCGAGTATGTTTATTATTGTAGATGTATTGTGACGACTCCTGATTTTTGGGGTCGAACCGAGCTCGAGGCATACTTTTGTTAGACGAAGTTCAAATCAATTTAAAAAACAATTTACGAGTGTTGATAAAAAATAAAAAAATAAAAATGTCTTCATTTAAACGAATAAGTAGACCGTTTCATTTATGTATCGTATATGGCTATATTATAATATGTGGCAATTACTTTAAGTAACCGACCGAAGGGTCTGTTCGATTATAAAATTAATTATGTTATTCGTCACACATTCGATGTATAAACGTATTAAAATTAGAAAAAAAAAAAAAACAAACAGCGATATAGTAATACGGATTAATACATTCATTATTCATTTATATCGTTTTTCCGCGACACTAAATCGTACTAAATGAATCCGAATTAAAAATAATGCGCGGTTAAAAATACCGTGCGAGATGTAAAAATAGACGTTCTCGCGTAGTAAGCGATTAAACTTTCGAGTCGAAAGAGGTTAATGCAAATCGATAATGCGCACTAGTGTTATTACTAAACACACCGTGCGTCGTTCGATCATCGACGACTAAATTGTGTCCGTATAATATCAGAACAAACAACGCGGACGCATAAATTATTATAATGATAAAATATTATTTGATTTCCGCAGGTCAACGATTTCCTATCCGGCAAAGCACCGTTAAACCTCACGATGAGACTGGGCGACCATATGATGCTCATCCAATTACAATTGTCCACCGTGTCGTCGTCGGGGTCGTCGAAACGGCTGCAGACGGCAGCTTCGACCGTGGCCAGCACGGGTACCGCGGCGTCCGCTTTGAGCGCTTCGACCGTGGCTCCGGAACCGCCCCCGCAGGCCACCGCCACGGCTGCTACCGCGTGTTCGGCGGGCAACATCATCGGCACCCCTAGACTGATACCCGGCGTGGACGCTTACCCGATCACCCGCGTCCGTAACGTGTCCGACGACAGCGACGACAACTCGATGGATACGACGGAGGACGCGCCGCCCGAACGTTCAATGACGCCGCCGACGCCCGCGCCCGCGCCCGTCGAACAGGCGGCACCCGCCGCGACACCCCCGGCGCCCGCGACGGCGTCTTGTTCGTGCGACGCGAGCACGTCGACCGCGTCCACCACCACGGCCGCGGCCGCGGGCGACAAACCGCAACTGGACACCCGGGCGCTGGCGGAGGCTTCCCGGAATCTTACCCAGACCCTGAAACAACTGTCCTCGGAAGTGCTCACCACGAAAAGCGGTTCCAAAGAAGTGAGTGTTCGCGGATTTCGCGTAAATAAAATACGGCGTTTGGGGGGGGGGTGTAGGGGGAAGGGGAAACGAGAAAAACGTAATGAACGCGACGACGATATATTATTATAATGTCGTATACCGTCGTCGTCGCCGGGGGAACTTTTCATTATTCGCAGTGGCGGTCGAATATCTAAAATTAGCGCGTGTCGTTCCGACGACGGCGCGCGCCCATTCGATATTTCGGGCGGATTGATTCTGACGATTTTCATGTGCCGCCCCGGACGTCGTCGTGTCGTCATATAATTATTATCGATTGTCGCGTGGGCGGCAACGTTGCTGAATCCGGCAACGCAGGGGCCCCGGGGTATATATACTAATTCGGTCTCGCGTCCCGAGGGTTATTATGATCAATGCGTCGCCGTCGTACCACGGCCGCAGCAGCAGCATCCGCGCGCACACGCGCGCGGGCGCGGCGAACCGCCGCCGCCGCCGCACACACGGACGGGAAAAAAGTTTCGTGTCGCCGGCGACGATTGTCGACGTTGCCGTTCACTCGTTTCTCGTTCACGTACTAACCCATGCCGCCGCCGCCGCCGTCTTTGTGAGCGGCGCGTTGTGCGTATATAATATTATTATAATACACGTATACTACTACTACTACTACTACTACTACTACTATTATTATTATTGCTATTACCACTACTACTACAACACACACGTCCGATGACCTCAATTCCAGGTGAAATACGGCCGAGTTTCTTTGCACGACCGAATTAATAAACGTTGTATAGAAACGAAAGATAGCGCGTGGTGTTGCGCGTGAAAGAGACACGATATTTAATAATAATATAATACGCGTACCCGATTTTTATAGGCATTTACAATAACACGACGTTTGTCCGTCGTACTGGTTGTTTTTTTTTTTCTGTGGTAACTTTTGGACTCCCCGTTCAGCGCATGATATTATTTTAATATAACGTGCGCGCGGACGCGTATCGTTTGTTTTCGGTGTTTTTTTTTTTTTTTTGTTTTCGTATTTTCGGTCTCGCGTGCGTATGCACGCGAAAACGTTATGCGACCGCGGCCCCGGCAGAATCCGGGTATTCCCGTAGCCGTTCGCGCGGGGCGTGGTTGGGCCGCCACGGTGAAATCGACGTCATATTGATCACGCGGGAGGTCGCTTATCACAAAGGCCCCGGGCCGGTGCGACCTTTTGTGTTGTGTGTATAGTACTCGCGTTGCTATATATACGCACGCACACACGCATATATACCTTGTTTTCCATTGATCGGCTCTCTCTGACCCGACACCCCCCCCCACCTTCAATTTCTACGTTTAAACGCCGAAAACAATAAGAATTGTGTGTGTGTGCGCGCGCGCGCGCGCTCTTGCATATTATCCTGTGTAATATTATGTATCCGTCCCGATTCGAATGCAAATTTCTTTAGCTTTTTGATATACGTACTGTTTATTACGCAGGTACCGCCATATTATAATGTTTATTATAAATTAAGAGCCGCGCATTTTCAACGCATTAAAAAAAACACAAACAAACCTTGAAAGCGTCTCGAAATGCGGCGTGATTAACGCGATAAACGCATTTGAAATTCCGTAAAAAACGCCGGAATGTAATTTTGTCGACAAATGCGTATTTTATATTATCGAATCCATATTATGATAAATCGCAATGTATTTTTAATGCCGTAATCGCTCCGTGTATGAAAAGTCGTAGAACAGTCGTCAGATTTGTGAAACGCAGTGGTGTTTGTTCAAAAACGGAATAATATGTAAAACAAAATGTTCGTCATATTTTGTAAATCCGAACTTTATTCCTTTTTTACCGTAAACTATACCGTTTTGGACAGTTATTTTTACGCGTATCCGGGACGCTATGGATTTTATGGTGTGTTGTTTTTTTTTTTTTTTTTTTTTATTTTACATTTTATATATACATACAATACAACGAAAACATCGTCGGGTTTTCTCCGGTCCGGGATTTATATAAAAACCGTACACGCCGTTCTATACCTACTGTTATAATGTGCCTCCAGCGGACGATTCGGAAAACGTAACCGTAAACGAGATCCGTGTTTTACGGTACTCGGCGTTCCAGTTGGCCGGACAACGGTGTCTGGTAACTGTGTCGATTCCGCCGGGGCCGCCTCGGATACGCGTAAAAAATAAACTCTACGGCAAATAGAGCGGACCGAACACACGGCCGGCGGCAATCAATAGGTACACCGAGCCGAGAGTACTACTTTCCCCTCACCCCCTCTACAATATCGCGGTACTATTATGCTATACGGATCTACTACTACTACCATTACTATTATTTTTTTATTTTTTTTTTTTTATTTTACATTTTATATATACATACAATACAACGAAAACATCGACGTCTTTTCTATTTATTATTATTATTATTATTATTTGGTATAGGTTAATAATGCCTATATATATATATTATATTTTCTCTCGATTCGTATTTTATTTTTTTATTTTACTTAATTCACGAATGGGGGAGGGCGAACAGGACGCGCCGTCGTTTACAATAATATATTACGAGTATGTACGAAATCGTGCAAAAATTTCATCCGAATACAATATGATATTAGATATTGTATATGTTTATATGTACAGTAAATAGATACCGAAAATATAATTTATTGATAAAACTTTATAATATCCACACGTTCCTTGTGTATACGTCCCGTCGTATTATACGAGTATAACCTGAAAACAACAGACGAGTAATAAATAATTTAAAACAAACGGTTTGAACACGAAATATCGTATTTGGCATTTTGTTCTTTGATTATCATATTGTCATCATCGATTTTTCTTTAGCATGCGATAATGCACTTATAATATTATTTTATATTAAATGTGTTTTTGACTCTTGGTTGTACATTATTGTTATGTATAGGTTCTAGGATATTATATATGAACGTATTTTTCTCCTTAAAAATATCAAATCGGAATTATGCGTTTAATTAAAAATACGAGACAGAATATTATACCGAATACGAAATGTTTTATTCATCGTGGGGTCACGTGAAGGGGTTGTTAATGGACAACGGTCCAGTGGGCGTCGTCCGCCCGACGTCTCTTTCCGTCATCCCCCTCGTGGCAACCGACTCCTACGCGTCGTCGTACCCAACACAACATAGTAATCTTTGCTCCACGTGAATCATATTACTATAAATATGTATTATAATATAGTATACATATTTATAATATATACTAAGACGAGAATAAATTATTTATGTATATAATATATTATGGTGGTGCCATATGAATAACAGTTTTTTTTTTGTTAACTAAACCTTTTTTATACTATCTACATTCTACACCCGACCATCGGTCGAACGTGTACCATAATATGACGTATACTTGTTTACATTAATTATCTTATATTCGATTATTGTTATTATGCGTCGACGTAGGCCCATCACAATAACATGATTTGTTTGATTTAATGGTTATAAAAAAGAAAATTGTTTTGTGGGGTTTAGAAACGGTTTTTCTAATTTTCACCAATTCCAGTGAAATTTAAAAATTATCGTTAACACTGTTATCGTGATAACTTATCATTCGTTCACTTGGCAAGTCTTATTAATTATAAGACTAATCGTTCGCTATAGTCTACGGTCCGATACCAATCTCAAGTGGCATGGATACCTTCGATTTTATTCGAATTGCATTTTAGATCGTTAGGCGGTTGACATTTAGACGTACTCATTGTTATTTGTTCTCAGTCTTTGATTTCAATTTTAGATTCTGAGCGTAACGAAGAATATGTTATAGTTTTACAATAATGTTTAATTTTATTTTTTTTAACCGTGAACAACTTTTTTACCAGAAATTTTCCTTCTATTTTCATGTATAGCACTTTTTCTGATAAGAAATCTGTCTAGAGTGATACTTAACAAAGGTCACTTTTTGATTTTCCCAGAAGCTTTCATTATAAATGAGAAAAACAGGAAAATTTACGAAATTTAATATTTTAAAATCGTAAATATTATGGCCTTTTAAAGATTATTTATAACTGAACTTCACTTAGAATCGTTTTTCGTTAACAATAATCGGACGTTGCGTACAGATACAGAATACATTAAGTTTCTATCTTCCCAACTTTTCACCTAAAACAATGGGGCCCAACCATCGTGCGAAGTATATCCGTTTGTTTTTAAAAAATGTATTATTTTGGGTGTGTTAAAAAATGTTCTAAGTTATTTAGAAAGTCGATATTTTAATTTAAAATTTGGCTTGTCCAAAATGGATACACAAATGTAATGCGGTTATTTCACGGAATTTTCAAAAAATAATCTGAAAATCTAAAAACTTTTCCCTTAATAACTTAGAAAGTATATCAACAAACACATCAGGCTTTAAAAATAAAATCGAACATTAGGGAGTTATGATGTCTGATTGGCAATTTTCCACCGCTTATTTGTCTAAAACATACGAAAAATATAGGTGTGTTTGAACCCCCTTAATATATCGTTTACATTTTAATATCAATGACATTAATCTTGTTTATCGGTATACAGAACAAGAAAAATCAATTACAGGGTAGGATACTACAAAAAGGCTATATTCGTTTATTTATTAGATAAACGTGTCGCTCCTCTGTCTATATATTGTAATAACATTACTATTACTTAAAAATCACCGACAGGTTGACTTGGAAATAACAAAAACGGTTTTAAATATAAATATAAAAACGCAACAAATAAAAAAATCCATTATTTTTCCTGAGCCTAAGTATTAAATATTACGATTTTATATAAATACTGATGACTATAATACCCGTATTATATTTTTCTGTTTGCTACTCCTATTGCTAGCATACATAAAATAAAGTAGCCTAGTAGTAATTAACTTATGTGTAAGACGTGTAAGCTTTTGGAAATTGAAATTTCAAATTTTACTATTAATAGGCGTTGAAACCATACAGCAGATACAAATTTAAAAAAATAATGGGTAGGTATATCGAAGGACTAAAAGTTGGCAAGTTAGTTCGAAAACCGACACTTCACGCACATATTATAAAATACTACTTAATAACTAATAATCTATAGCAGACCAACAACTAGGATTTTTATAAATCTTTATAGTCTCCATAAGTCTTATAAGACATAAAATACCCGAAGTTTTCGACAATTCCGTGCGAACCGAATTTTCAATCTTCATACAGCTCATTTAAAACACGCATCTACCTTAAAATGTATTCTTAGACAATGAAAATATGAAAAATTAAAATAAAAACAAGATACAGAATATTCTGCAGAGTATTCGATTTCTAATACCCATCATAATATCTATAAAACCGTGGCACAATAGAAATTACTACAAATAGACCAATTGGTTTCTCGTCCCACTCAGAATCTAGATTGTTTAAAAATCCAACATTTATTATTATCGTATTCGTGATCGTATAAAATAATATGTACGTTTATAAAGTGTATAAATTACATATGATGTTTAACTGACAACTGTTATTTTTTTTTACGATTTACCCAATGTTATGTGTATTTAAATCGTTCATTGGATTCGAACAGTTTAATAATCCGTGTACATATAAAAGAAAAAATTTTATATGTACACATCGCAGACCTAAGGATGATTTATATTTGGAAAAATGGCCAAAGTTTTTTAAACGCCTTATACAATTTTAAAGTGGTATAAATTCTCGTGAAACACATAATACTAATATGTAAAGTATATATGCACACAAATAGGTGTAATACATTATAGTTTATAATATAATTTATTATATACACTCGGTTTATTAAGTATGAAAAATAAAAACGCAATAGTATATGTGTTCTTTGTCTCGTGAAATTAATTACAACATGTACCAGATAGTATAATAGTGTTTTATGTATTATCTGAACGCTGCAAATATTAATAAAATAAAAATTTGGGTCATTATTACTAGTCTGCTGTAATACTCGTTATTATAGTGTAGAAACGAAAACACAACAACTACGCGTCGTTTATGTGATTTATTTCTTATCTGAAGAAGTATACGAGTGTATAATATTATTAAAAAATTAATATTAATATTTGTACGAGTTCGACTACGTTGCCTAAAATATGTATCACGAGTTTATCATCGTAGACAACACAACAACACTTATTTTAAAACAGCGTTATTGATAATTTCGTATTAGATTATATGGTCCATACTGATCAGAATTTTTTTTTTTTTTACGCAATACGTACTGAATTAAAGTAATACGTAAACCGTATGTCTGAGTACAAATGTATGTAATCTGTTTAAAACATGTAAAATAATTAATTTGGTTTTTTTTTAAATTTGTTGAATGTTAAAATATAGTGTTAATAATATTATCGATGCACCTATTATATTATTATTATTATTTCTGATTTAAAACTGTGATTGTGTAGCATATTATACGAATAGTTTGAATTTGTATCGTTTTAAATCTGTGTACCGTTTGTATATTATTTGTATGTCTTCTGTAGGTTAAATGTATAGAAAGAGAACTCAGCACCGCAGGTGCACTTGAGATTTATATAAGGAGATCGTTAAAATCCGTCAAAGCGAACGAAATACGAGAGACAACAAGGGTACGACCCCGGAATTGTCGTCGTAGTTCTACTCTTTTAAATCTAATTGTTTACGTTTAAATTCCAACATATAACTAAAAATATGATTACGTATAAAGGTTCAAAAGGTGGCCAAAGCCATAAGCAATATGATGACTACTATAATATAATTATAGTGGGTACTTACTTGTATATTATAATATAATATGTGCGTACACGTTTATCTTTTTTTTTAACACCCTATTCGGATGAAAATAAAACGAACGGCCCACGGATATCGGAGATACGGATTTACTTACAACTCTACTATCACTACACTTATCTTTTTTTTTTTTTGGATATACTAAAATTTAATATCCAATTGAATGTATTTTTCAATTCGATTTTTTTGTATTGACTTTTCTCCTTGAAAACATAATTTATGTGGCCTACCTAATATAGTAATATATACAATTATATATATCTCCTAAAGATCGTTGCTGCTCGATCGATTATTTGCTGATTATTTTTGGCTTGTATATTATTGGTGTGCATTTTCTTTATGTGTATTTTTTTCCATAGTTAATTTTAAATTCATATTATTCCGTTTCACACCATTAATACCGTTTTATTTTCCCACGGAAATACCGTAATAATAATTATTACGAATGACGAACTGTTAATATTTGTGTAACGTTTTAAATGCCAGCTGTACATAAAATGTTTATAAACTTTCCATGACGTCAATTCAATCATATAATAATGATTTTCACGACTGTAAAGTGTGTTTCCTATTTCTTGAATATCACCTATCAATTTTCACTTGAATCTAAATCTTTCTGAATTCTGTAATTTAAATTTCTTTTTTAAGTGTGCAGCGTACCTAAAATAAATTAATATTGTCGCATGTTATAATATAATGTTGCTGTTATATGCGTTTTGACATGTTCATTCTCCGACATATACAGAAAAATATCCATTTTTCATTGGCCATTACTCCTCGTTATTCAATATACTATTATCACCGAGTAAAATGATTAATTGAATAAGCGTTTTCTTTGATTAATGAGTATTTATAACTGTAGTAATTAATAAAGAGTCAATATTGAAATATTCACCGAGTCTGGTAAATAGACAAATATTGCCGTTGTGTAGAATTAAGCATTATAAATCGATCAAATAACGAAAATAGAATATACAAACATTTAAATTTATTACGATAATAGTTTTGCATTAATATTCTATACATCATCGTCTTAAGTAGACGTTATACTCTCGTCTACTAACTCAGTCTAACTCAGAAGTAACGGGAAACGTATAGTAAGGGGTACCTAGAACGTAAATTGTGGCGTTTAGGTTGAAACTAAAAGTTTGAATTGAAAATTAAAAAGAAAATTTTCCAACAGTATGTATACGTAATTTTTTTCAAAAAAGTTTCAGCTAGGTATTTAAAAAAAAAATGCATGGCTATAACTTTTTGTATGACAATTTTTCAGGCAAAAAAACCATGTACAACCGTTAAAAATGTTCTCTTCTTTATATTTTGTTATTCGTATCCAGACTCTAATTTAAACCTAAACGCCACAATTTACTTTCTAAGTAATTTTGCTAGGTTGCCCGTGTTAGTGTTTGACCGGGTCGGTACATGCGGGTGTGGCGCCTCTAAATATGTCATTGTGTGCAACCACAGTACTGTAGTGTAGTATTATATTATTTTGTGTCTAAAAAAATCGTACATTTATCGAAATTGTACGTACTATATTCATACATAATCGATGAAACAACCATCCTTTCGTTTTTCTCGCGTTAAAATAATTACAAATAAGTTTGAAATAATTCATAGCAATAGCCGAGTAAAAATGAATATGACTTATAATAGGTAGTGTTAACGTTGTTGCATATATAGGCATCTTTTTGCAGTTTTGTATCACTTTCACTTTGACAGTTACTTATATTATTATAATAGGCGTGCGGTTCGTAATCTGCGGCTATACAATAGATCCTTCGGTTTTTTTTTTTTTTACAACTCTCCGTGTCAACCGTATGTAGTATTATTGCCGACGAAAAGTGTATTTCTATACCTATACTAGTAAAAATATATTCGGCCGAAACAAGTTTCGACAAATTATTAGTTAAATATAAGGTTACCTTCTTCAGGGGCAGGGAGGGGGGACCCAGACTGGTCCCAGACGCGATATAATCGACACGCGTCGACCGCGTTTTTCGTGCGCGTATATCGTTATTCGCAATCCGTGTGCAACGGGAAAAACGATATTTTTAACAGTCCGTCGCATATCGATTCGAGTGCCGTGCACGTCTATTTTCAGTGGCGTGCTCGGGGTTAATATCCAACCCCCCCCCCCGCCCCGCCCGCAATCGGTTTGAAAACACAACGGCCGTTTTATACGAGAGTTCGGTCGGTGTGAGTTACCAATTAGTAATTTTTCGTTGAAAATATACTGTGTTTCAGCCGAGTAGTCGCCGGGGAAAAAGGAGAGAAAAACTATTGGGAAAACCGGGTTTTAAATATCTCGTTGTCGGGGGTCCCGGCGTCGCGGTAGAATTATCGGCGGTTTAATCGCGAACCCATTATTATTTTTGCCCCGTGAATACCTCGCGTCGTAAATTCCCGGGCGCGCCACCGAGCGGTTATTACACGCGAGCCGTGCGAGTGCCCTCGTCGTACAACAACAGTGTAATATATCGTGGTAATAACATAAGCCGGTATCGTCCTAACCGAAATGACATTGTTCGTACATAGTGAATATCCGTCGTACCGTGGTGCAACTTATTACCTATAGGCAGTAAAGTTGTAGGCGAACACGCAGGTCTACACCACGCAGAATTACATAATTAAATTCGTTTTACCCCCCTCCCGTTTAATATGATATTATTATGATAATTTTAATATTCGAATGGTCGTGATAATAACGCCGCGCGCGCGCGTGTGTGGGTCTCCTCCTCCGTCCCGCTTCTGCTGCCCCGTCCCGCCGCCCCCAGACGGGCAGCGACGTCGGTTTATATTTGTTCGTGATGTTGTCGGTGGCCCCGCCGCCATAAATAAATATTAAATACAATTTTTTTTTTCCCCCGTGTCTTTCTTCAGAAATAACTCCACTGCTGTTTGTAGCGCGGCCGCGGCGCGTCGGTATCGCTTGTAATAATAATAATATATTATCGCCACTGAGACTGTGTTGCCGCATATAGTTATAACAGTCCGCTCGGGCCGGAGCGGCTCGCCACGCGCGCGCACAATAATAATAATAATAATAATTGTTATTATTATTATTATTACTGTTGCCTACGTCGTCGGGCGTACTCTCTCCTCTTCCACCTCCGTGTATAAATACGTACGACTCGCGACCATCACCGCCGGTTATTGTGCACGCACGATACTCCCACGCGCGCCACGTCGTCCCTTGCGCGTCGTCGCGTGAAAGTGGGAGCTCGACGACGGCGCTCGTAGGCCGGGCGAAGTTGTCAGAGGGGAGGTTGATCTACGCACCCACACGTCCCCGCCGCCGTGTGTCGCACAACCCATCCTCGTGCGTGTACACGCGTAATCGCCGGCCTACCCCTCCTCTCTCAAACACACAACTCGTGCGTACAATGTATTCCCCTCCGTCGTCGCGGCTCGTCGTTGTTTACCCGGAGACCAAAAACCCGTTGCCAAGGGTTGCCAAAGTTCCTCTTTTTTTCTTTCTCCCCCCCCCCTCCCGTATATTTGTGCACCATCGGGCGTCGGCAACGGTCGTGTGTCCCATACTCCCGTACTATACGGGCGCAATCGATTCGGTCGTTTGCCATGGGCGGAGGCCCGACACCCTTGTCGCCTCCCCGTCGACCGTATTGATCTCGCTCAATCGCACTCTCTCTCTCTCTCCCTCCCTCTCCGGCAGCTTTACTGCTGCAGTACTCGCTGCTCAGAGTCTGTCTAGGCCGGTCGCCGCAGCAGCCGCAAGGCCGCCTCTATCCCGGACTCTGCCACTCCGCGTCGTTGCATCGTCGTTGGACGGCTGCCAGTTTTGAGGCAGGTCGTTGCTTTTTAACTCCCCCGCCTACGATCCGGTGCCCCCGAGGTTTCTCCCACCACACACACTCGCTGATTAATTGATAAATTTTACAACGACCGGTATGAATAATAAATTGTGTGTATTTTTTTTTTATTCCTTGTCGCTTCTATACGATCATTATTATAAACACGTATTTGAGAAGACTAGGGGAGTATCTAATTTCAACGTCGCTTTGATATTTGTTTCTAATATTTTTACCCTGTCCTGTAAGTCAGCGGTTCTCAAATTGTGATACGTGTACCACTGGTGGTACACAAAAGACCTCACGGTAGTACCAGGGATGGATCCAGAAGGTGGCCTAGAGGCCCCCCCCCTCCCAGACATATTATTTCTCAATTTTTTTTATAAATCTATAGTTCCTGATATTACTATATTCCAATCACAGATATGTATGACATGTATTACATTATATCGTAACTGTATTTGTGTTGTAAACAAATTGTTGGGCCCCTCTTTCCGAATCTTTGTTCGGGATCCGTGCCGGGGTGATACGCAGAGGGCCGTATGGAGCAACAGTATAAAAAATAAATTAATGAATATTCGTATAAATGTTTTTAATATATCTAATATTGTATTTTATATTAATATTATATTAAAGTATTTTTTACTGTCTTATACTCGTATCGTGTTGAAAAAAATGTAAAAAACATTTTGAATTGTTCAATTTTAAGTTTTACGTGATAAGTGACAGATCCATAATACATTTTATAAGTGGCACGCGAAATTAAAAGTATGAGAACCTCTGCTATAAGTACTTATAGCTTACAGGTACTCTATAATATATTAAATTCGCGGGTGTTAAATTAAAATCTATAGGATGCCCAGTGTCCCTCAATTCTACCTATGCCCTCTTCACCCCCCTCGACTTTAAACAAAATTGTATTCGTTCTGATTAAACATCGCGGTGTTGTTTATAATAATTGAAATATATACTAATATGATTACATTTTTTTTTTTCCGTTTGTGCGTTCTGTAGTCGTAGACATATATTAATTCACGTTAGAATTTAAGAATGTTGTGATGTATTTTTTGAAGATAAGAAATATCATTCAAATTTGTCGGTTAATTGTGTAGGGTATATAAATTATATTGTTTCAATATTTATTTGCGGCGTTTTTTCAACCAGTATAATTATTATTATAACGCAATCATTATTAATCATATTATATAATATATATATATATATTACCTAAATGATAATAATACCCATGATTGAAAAGGATATTTTATCGATTAGTCCCTTCTATAATCTATTTTTAATTGTGATATAAAAACGATTAGGTGGGTCAAAACAAAGGTGGATAGACAAAGTGGAATGAATTTTAGCAGAATTCGGAACTCTGGATGAAAAAATATTAGCCCAGCATAGAGATAGGTGGAAGGAAGTTTATGTGGGCCTCAATGACCTTTGAAAATAGAAGAAGAAGAAAAATGGTCTAAAGTTTTTAAAAATAGCATGTTTTATTTGATATTATATATTTTTACTTAAAACAAAATTCCTAGAATGGAAAAAGCAATTATTGGAATTTGTAGTTTGCATAATAATTAATAGTAACAGTAATATTTATTTTGTGTGTGTATGTGTGTACAACATTTCTACCAAAAATATTGTACTGACTTTCAAGTGTTATTTGTATTCAATTACAAATATTATAAATAATGTGTAGAAATAAAATACTTATATTGGACTTTTGTATTCGTATTAACATTTTAATATCAATCTGACAATTTTTGAGGTTTTTTAAATTTATTTAGTTTTATGTGATTAAAATTGTATTGACTGACCCATCATAAATCCTTAATAACTTAACATGAGGTTCACCATAAATTGTACTTAGTGGGAAAAACAGTTTATATTATATAGAAGATTTTTTTTATATATATACATAAGTCTTTTTAAATATTTCAGTTTGGTTTAATTATTAAAATTTGTCTTATAGATATCTAATAGGTATTAAAGAAAATAATTATTGTAATAGTTTCAATACTTGAATCATTTATTTATTAATTTTTCCATTGTTTTATAGATGCACATTGGATTTAAACGAAGACCTGGTGCAATCATTGAAAGCATGCAACATCATGGCAAAGGAGTATACTCCGGAACATTTTCTGGTAAATTTCATGTTCATTTTAAAATACTTACTAAGGCTTTATGATATCTTCCATGGTTTCCTACAGCTAAGTTGGCCTAAGGCTTCTTGGCTGAAAACATAAAATTACACATGTCTGCTGATAACTTTATAGAACTGCAACTAACAACTTTTGATATCCCATCAAAAGAGAACATTAATACGAAAAATATTAACTGAACTTGCCTTGTTGCCTTTAACTCTGTTAAATATTGTATTTGTTATTCCAGGTACATTGAATCCGGCTTTGCAAGATCGCTTTGGTCGTCCAAAACGTGACATCAGTACCATAATTCACATACTTAATGACTTGTTGTGCGCTACACCACAGTACCGAGCAGCTGCTAGATCAGGCACACCAGCTGTATGCACAGCCACTACACTTCCTCCTACTACTTCAGCTGCTCAAGCTGCTGCACCATTTACCACTGCTAATGGTGTGTCCGCTCAAACGTCTGCTAATTCTGATAATACTGGTAAGAAATTAAATACCACTTTTCATGTGATTCCTATAATAATATTATGATATACTATAAAATTATATTTTTTTACAGAGAGTGAGACTAAAGAAAATGCAGCCACTCGTGGAAAAATGGAACGATTACGTTTGATTATGGAAGAAAAACGTGAAAGACGTAGGGCCAGTCGCTCAGTGCCGTATGATAAATCTAAATCAGGGACACAATGGTCGGCTAAATCAGAAACACAGAGTGTCGCACCACAAGATCCCCCAGCAGATCCAACATTACCACCTGAACAAGTCGTTGTTTGAAAAGTTTCTTCTGAGGACGTTAAATATTATATTGTGATATAAATAATAATCCCCCACCATTGTTTTTTTTATGTAAAACAAAAATGTATTTATATACATTTATATAAATATATTTATCAACAAAAATGGTAATTTACACTTTAGGGTGCAATATTAATATTGATTAAGTATACAAATAGGACCTATTGATTTTTGTTACATCAAATTATCATGGCCTACATTTTATCTGTACTAATTTTATTTTTCATATTTATACAATAAAAAGATCAGCTATAAACATCAAATAGACAACT
Source organism: Cinara cedri (assembly GCA_902439185.1). Taxonomy (NCBI): domain Eukaryota; kingdom Metazoa; phylum Arthropoda; class Insecta; order Hemiptera; family Aphididae; genus Cinara; species Cinara cedri. The sequence goes on from CABPRJ010000004.1 coordinate 273,124, forward strand.
TCAAAACTAATCGTCCATAAATTATAAAAAAAAAAAATAATAATAAATATTTGTAAAGAAACTGTATAGTATAATGTTTATATTTATAAATACCTAATTTGATTTAAGTGATTTTTTTTTTCTTAGGGAGTTTAAATATCAGATAATAAGGAAATAAATTGCGATTTATTACCTTAATTTCATGAATGTAAAAAATTAGTAGACATTTTTAGAAATTTAAATAGACAATTGAATTTTGACTTGTCGAGTTTATGCCGTATATATGTATATATTATTATAAATCATGCGTGTATGAATAATTAGTATTCGTATGGTTAATGAAATTGATAAAAAAAAATTGCTTAAAGATTGATTATTTATTAGGGTAATAATGTATGAAAAAAGTAATGTTTAAGTTCTGTTTAACCAATAGGGTTTTTTTATTCACATATTATACATAATAAAATCATGAAACATCATATATTTAAAAATAATATGGTTTTTTTTCCTGTTAATTTGTATATTTTACAAAAAAAAAAAAAAAAAAAAATTAAACTGACTGTTTTTATATGATATTTCAAAATTTACCTGCTTTTCCTACATTTTAATTTTACTGTGTAATGTGTATCATCTTCGATACAATTAAATACATGTTCATAGAATATGGATTTAGTGTTATTTATTGGGCATTTTGTTATTGATTTTAGATTACTATTTTACGCATTTTTTTTTTTATTTTTTTCATTCTTATTAATGATAATAGTTTATACTTTATACTGCCGTCAAAACATTTTGTCGTCATTTTATAAACCTTATCGTAACCCCTCTATCAATTTATATTTTATTATTTTTAATAATTAATTTATCAATAATTCTTTATTTATACATGAAAATAAATAACTTTGCATTGCAACTATGTGTGTATTGGTTTCATTCGATTTGGTTTCAACATAAAGTCAAACGATTATTGAAATATAATTGTATATTACTCATAATTATGACACTTAAACTATAAAATATATATTTTTAAATGATTTGAAATATTATGGAATATATAGAATATTTGTTTTATTAAGTTTTATGAGTTGAAGTTAAAGTGCGGTGATACTCAATCTGATTTAGGCTATAAAAATATATTCCAAATACATATATTTCAAACAAAATTTGCTTATGGTTTGTGTTATTGCATGAGCATAAAGTATAGAGGCAGAGCATAAAAAACCGTGACATTCAAATAATATTTTCCCTGAAAAATAAAACTTAAGTTTATGTAAGTAACAACTGTTGCCTAATAATAAGATATATTGTTTTGTCTTGTGGAGTAATGAAGTTTTTTTTTTTAGAATTAGTCTTCAGGTTATTATTTCTAAATTTAAATCATTTTTTAACAATGATATCTATTAAACATAAATATAACTACATATATTAATAATTGTCAATGTTCAATATACAGTTTTATTTACTGAATTGATTCAAGATTGTTTTTATTTAAACTCTGCACTCTGCCAGTATCATGAAAATGTTTTATTTATACATAATAGTATTATATTTTATTTAAATTAATATCTCATTGAAACTATGTAAAAATAATCATAAATTTATAAAATAAAATTGCTATTTGTACAAATAAGAACATTTTAGTTCCAATGTGACCAATTGCACATTGTAATATATTTAAGGGTAAAGCAATAGCAATATATTTGTTTTTTTCCTTAACACAATGTAAACAAAACATATTTATTTTTAATACTCAATACATGTTTGTGTTTGGTTTTTTCTTAACACAAATAATTAATTGTGATGTATAATATAAAATTATATCTTTTCCTATTTTAAAATTCAACATATTGTGTATTCCTTTGATGATAATATTGTTCCTACTTTGTTTGAAATGTTAATATATGTTTACAAAAAATATGACCCCTTTATTGAAAATATGTACAATAGTTTTCAATTTATTGGGTGTTTTATTTAATATTCAATATTCAAAAACTTGATTTGTAGACAGGTATAGCTTTTGATTAATCTATTAGAAATACCTGTAGGCTGTTGGTAAATATAGGTTGATACCTATACACTAAACATATTTCATGAAAGACATATTATTAAAGAGTATAAATTGTTATGCAATTACGGATAAATACCTAATATGGCTCAAATATTTATGAATGGTCAATACATTATTACCAAGGACGAAAAATTAAGTATTATGATGTCAAACTCTCAAACTACTGAGAACTGAAGAAGTTACCTAATGATAGTAAAGAATGGAGAGAATAATAATATGGGAAATTGCCAAACCGACTTAAGGGTTAAATACTGAAAGATAGTCTAATATTACATTATATTTATTTAATGCAATTGAATAAATAGTGGTTAATATTTAAAAATTGTCTTGTCATAAATGTTTTATCAATACATGTATTATAATATCATTTTCTGTCGCAAATAATGACTTCAATTCTTAATAATAAAATCCAAAGAATGTTTGGAAGGACCCAACAAAAGATATAATATTATGTCTATTGATTGTTATCTATAAATGATAAGTGTGTTTATAGTATTTTTAGATTCTGAATGGACTGATGTAATTGTTTTGCTATGATTTATACAATTTTTATTTTAATACTCAAAAATCATGTTCCAAATAATAGTGATTTTTATAAAAATAAATCCAAAAATATTTTGAATCTAACTAGTGGATTGAGGTCATTTTTTGATTTTCCCAAGAGTTTTCCCAACAAATGTGAAAAACCGGGATAAAACATGGGGAAAAATCGGTACAACATTAAACAAATTATATTAAAGAAAATATATAAAGCCTATTTAATTATTTTTTTTACTATAAAATGACATATATATTGTTGACAAAGCATCACTGTCAACTGAACTCCGTTCAGAATCTTTTTTTCGTAAACAATGGTTTATCGTTGCTTACAGATATACATTAAATTCCCGTCTATATCCTACCTTCCCGATTTCCCACCTACTTCAGTGGTTTTACCCGTCCCCATTATCTTACTTATCTTTTTTTATACTGTCACCGAACACCAAAATTGGGTGGGGGTTGGAGTACCTAAACTTATTTTTCAAATATTGAAGCGTACCTCTACTAATTGTTTGAAGTGAAACCCATGGAACGCAGTGGCTATACAAGGAGGAGGGGTTGTCAAAACGATCGACCGGGTGGGGGGAAGGGTTTGGGCCGTATAATTTACGTACGTAATTCTTAATTTTACAATTTTGTAGAATATAATTTTCACTAATTTTTTTAATAAAATTAGCCCCCTTTGAACAAACCCCAGGTTGTTGATGGGGGGTGGATGACCACTGATAGACGGATTTTGCCCACTATCATTGTACATTAAAATTTGAACTTGAAGTTTCTTATAAAAAAAAAATACATTTCGTTGAGCTTTTTTTTCCCATTAATTGGAAATTCCAAAACAATTGTAATCACATAAAATCGTTAAAAACGCGAACATTTTAAATTTCTGCAGAATTAGATGGTACGTACCGGTAAAAAAACCGACTGTATTGGCACGCGCCGGAGTACGAGTAGAATAATGCGTACCAGTGTAAAATCTATAGATAATAGAAATATGTGCTACTTTTGACGTACCTAACTACCCGATGAAAACTCCATGAACGCTCTTATAATTAGAGTCTAATTGGTGTAGAGGTTGTTCTCTGGCTTTTGGGACGGGAGAAAACGCGGAAAACGTCTAAGTAGTCGACTTTCTTCGTAGGTTTTTATAAACCGAAATTGTACCTGCTGGGCGTTGGTTAGTGTGACTTTTTGAATTAAATCCTTCTACTCGTTTTTCGATATTTTTATTCCCCGATTCCAAAAGCCAGAAATCAACCCAAATACCTGCCGTTCCCATTGGCCGACTGTCAGTTTGACCAACATTTACACGTTGTCATTTGCGTGTAACGCGTCTACTCATCACTGCAACACTGTGGCGCGGCGAGTAACCGCAACAGAAAGTTTTCGGGTTTCTCGGAACGACGATCGAGACCGAAAGTTTATACCGAACAGATTATTTAAACGCGCGGCCTCGTCGCGTAATGTTTTTCGTACACCACCGTTGGTTGTAATCTAATCTGTGATTTTATCCAATTCTTGTGAAAACCGATAATGCCGACTCGCGACGCCGTCGTCGCTGGCCGCCGCCAATGATCTTGACGGAGACATTAATCGCGCCAGTGGTTATTTTTCTGATATTCCGTATTGTACACACGCGTTTGAATTCAATTACCGGCTGGTTATTGACTTTTAGAGAGGTAATGAATATAATGGCTATAATAATGGCGCGTTTTTTATTTTTACACGTTTGAGAATTTATTAGCACACGAAAAAAGCCACTGTCATTGCGTACTCGACGCGAATGAAACGCAGAAAACGAACGCGGAAACGGGACAAGGAAAACGCAACGTAATATTATTTGTATTATAATTTACATTACGCGCGCAATGCGAAAACCGCGGCGACGTCGCGGCCGTTTCCCGTCGAGAAATGAGCTTAGAAATGGGCGAACAACAACCGCGCAGGAATTCACGGGACTCTGTATATGCCAAAGACCCGGGGATGTCCGGGGCACAAAATTAAAAGCCGCCATGTTTTATCGATGAACGAAACGCTGCACAACTACGCGATCTCGTTATCTATTGGTCCGTTCCGTATGTTCTTTGTTTCAACACGACGGACCGCAGAGGTAACGGAACCGTTTCAATATCGTTTAACGAACGCGTCAATCCGCCGCGAATGTCCGTGTGAACATGCTTTGCATTCAAATTTCAACCGAGGAGTCGATCAACGGCGAGCTGCTCGTTGTGTACGTATTTCAACTCCCGTAGCTTCGTGTTATATTATAATAATTTTACTGTAAAAGGCGGGGCCCAAAATAGTGTGTGCCCTCTGTACTACGGATGTGTGTCAGTACCAAGATTCACAACGTGAATTTTCGTCCGTGGACAAATAACAGTGAAGCCTATAACAAACAATTAACTAATGATCTCACACCGACCAATACAATTATTATTAATTTTAAATTGTTTTACTTTCACATTAGTACGGTTTTTTAAACGCGTAGTCCGCATGTCTTGTAAACAACCGAAACGTATTTGTGTTTGTCGTATGACCTGTATTGAATGCAATATGATCGTAATATTATACTACGACCACTATTAGTTAACAGGAAAACTAGAATAAGCAAATTTATAAATTCATAAAATAATTATAAAACGGATAAAATACATGAATACAGTAGGGTATCGTGATGGTTGTTTGGTGCTAGATGTCGACGTCCGACGAGTGCAGCCATTCTATTGCCATGTCCGTTGCTGCGTGTAACTCAGTCAAGGTTCCGTGAAATTTCCTCTTCACGCACTCATTTACCACGTGTTCCATCGTTGGCTCTTTTGCACCACAGTCGCATTTAGGGTCTGCGTCGATTTTCCGCTTGTGCGACAAGTAATTACGCCGACTTCGGCCTGTGCGTATGCGATTCAGCCTGGTCCACACATAAACGTGTAAGGAGGTATAAAGAGCTACTGTCCCGGCCGCCGCAGATTCTTTCTCGTCCGCGGAAATCTGACAACTCTATCAACAATTGTATTGAAAATGCGTCCCTCGAAATCGGATGCACTTTAGGCTCTGACAAACGGTACCCATCTAATAGGATTGTCGCGCACACGCGTACAAAATACGTTGCACTTGTTTGGTAGCTTTTCACACGTCCGCGTTTTGATGAGTTATTATCATTAGTTAGACGCGTTATACAGTGCCTATGCAATCGGGTGTATAGACGAGTATATTCGCGTAAAATAAACAATAATTGTTATTATTACTTATTATAATCATCCTCCACCGCACGTAATCATAATGGACAGGCGCATATGATTTTAAACTGCATTCGTTAAAAAGGTTTTATTTTTAACAACCGACCAGACTGCGTTACACGCATTGAGCGCCGCAACGAGCAGTGACATTATCGTTTGATAGAATATTAATTCTAAATTATATCACTTTCGACAGGTACCTAACCATGCGGTATCTCTGTGCGGGTATTTATTGTCAGTTACAAGGAAAACACGTGGATGGGAAACGAACTACTGCTCAGGTACGTCCTATTTAACGCGTAAACAAGTGAAAACTGTGGAGAATTCGAGATCAAATAGTATAACTCGCGTACATTGATAACACACCGTAGAGAAACGGGAGCCGATAAAATTGAGCGGAATACGCAGGTTTTTCGGATGGCGAAAGTCGGGATCGGTACACTTGGACCAACTCGTCACGGCGGCCGAAAAAAACTAAATCGATTAGCCACCGACAGAAGCGAATCCAGAAGTCACTCAAGGGGGGGGGGAGGGGGTGACGAATTTTCAAAAATCAAATTACATTTTTTTCTATTTAATCCGTATTGGAGGCTAATTATTTGTATTATTTCTATAAATTGATAAAACGAATGGTATGCAAGTATACGGCTAGACGAACGAACGAGTCGTATATAACACGTTAGTATGACATGGGCGCGTAAATACGAAATTTTTGGTTTTATGAAATACAGATAAGATAATGCATGGTTCTGCTGTTCCCTAACATATTAATCTGTGATTATTAATAATTTATTATTACCGATTGAACGATTTCCGGCGATACGCAATTAGATAATCAAAATAACAAGGATCAGGTAAAAATTAAAAACAATTCTGAAATTTAAAAATGACTATTTAGAAATTATGAGATAAAGTCAATGGTTCTATTTTGTGTAAAACATATTTTTATAAGTGTTTGTCGTTAGCAAAAAAATAATAGTTGGTGATAATTTTTAAAAAACGCAGGGGGGGAGGGGGCTATCGCCTGGGAATCCCTCCCGTGAATCCGCGCCTGGCCATCGATCCAAATATGTTTAATCCGACGAATATCTGAAATCGCATTTTTAATTTAGTTTCAAATTCTCAGTGGAGCAAAGAAGCTATATGGTTTCACAAAGATGTTTATTTTTGTTTTTTTCTAAGGACAACTTTTCTACCATAGATCTTGCTCCGACTTTTAAGTGTAGTAGCTTTTCTGAGAGGAAATTGGTATAGGGGGGGGTTATTTTTAATTCTTTTAAGAGTGTTTTCATCAAATGTGAAAACCGAAAAAAATAACTGAGGAAAAACGGGAAAATGTAAGAAATGTAGGTTTAAGTTAAAAATATAATGGCCTTCTTTTTTATTTGAACAACTTTTCTACCAGCAAGTTTGCTCAGATTTACAATGACAGCACTTTTTCTGAAAGGAAATCTGACTGGAAAGGTACTTTAAAGAGGTCATTTTTTGATTTTATCAAAATTATTCCCGGCAAATGTGAAAAACCAGGAAAAAAACATGAGAAAATCAGGAAAAACGGTTAAAAAAATATTATCAAAGAACATATATAATGTTTTTTTAATTATTTTACCGTAATATATATTGTCGATAAAGCATTACTATCAACTGAATTCCGCTCAGATACGTTTTTCGTTTGCAACCTTTTATAGTTGTTTACAAGTATACATTTAATTACCTATAAGAGTGGTCCCATTATCCTAGGACTTTTTTTAATGTAATTCAGTTAAAAATATTTGTAGAAACTTGAAATTTCCACTAAAATATCTGCTTTTTCTATATGTGGTAATAAAGCATATGAGCCATTTTTGAGCTATTTATGTACTGCGAGTTTTTTACGTAATTTTTTTTGGTAGGCACTCTGTGAATAAAATTGTTAGACTAAACAGAAATGCTTGAAAATTTAACAGGAAGTTCATTATAAGTTGTACTTAGTAGTCAAAATAAAAATTGAGTTTAATGTAATAATTTTTTTTTTTTTCCATATTAATATATTATATTTAAAATTTTGATGAAAATCGTAAACGTTACGGCTTTTGAAAACATGTATATAATCGAACTACGCTCTGAAACGTTTTTCGTTAACAACGGTTTATTGCTAGTTAAGTACTGGTTTAAATAAAATAACTTTATGTATTGCACCTTTCCAAGTACTCGCCTTCAACAACGGCCGCACCCGTTCCCAGTATTAGCATCTTTTGTTTTTATTTAGTTTTATACGGATCATTTTTTGAAAAAATTATAGAATATTTATTTTTTGTCTACTTAAAGATTATGAAGAAGATGACGCCTGCGAGTTTCACCTTGTTAACATTGTAATAAATCTGTAATCTATTTGATACTGTATCTACTGTACTAATGAGATATTATTCAACTATTTTATCATATTAGGTATATATTTTATAACTACTTAATATATAATGTAAGTACTTAAACTAATTAGGTTTATTATAATTAGGTTAATTAATTAGTTAATCAATAATTTTATTAATTAGATTTACTATACAATAAATAATATTTGAAACAACATACAATTTGATAAAAATTCAATATTCGATTTTGATTTTAAAGGATTTTAATAGCCCCCAATCCCTTTTGTATGTATATTTAATTTAACATTTTTTTTTTTTCGAAATTTCTATACTTTTAGGAAAGAATTGCTTTTAATGAATAAATTACTCAGATTTTTGGTTAAAGATCGTTGACAAGAAATTATAACAGACATTTTTGATTTGGAAAAGTATAGTTTTATTAAATGAATCAAAATTAAATTTCCTCTTTGGTACGTCCGCAACCAATTTTTATTTCGTTCCCGGTATCCCGGTCGCCCAGTATTTTAAATTGAAACGTGGTCTTGAATTGTCGACGGCTCTCGCTCGGTTCTCCCCTCCTTGTAACATCCGTCATCCACAACTTCGTTATAAAGGGTCGTTCCCTTCAGAATACGACGACGTTGAGTCACGGATGCTCTGACCCTTTCGGTAAATCGTTTAAAAAAAAAAAAGAAGCAAATCTCGCCAACTTGATCACTATTTAGTGTTTATTGCTGACTTCCGCACATAAGAATATTACTAAAATAGTTATATTGGTATTGGTGCAGTACTAAAAATGTATAGTACTAAATTAAAACCTTGGCGTATGTGCGATTCAAGAAAAGAAATCGTAGTATGGAATGTCGAAAACATTCCCTACCTATAAACAGGTGTTCGTATACAAAGTAGCCTTGGTCCTTGATTGTACTTTTTATACATTTTTGTGGTTAACTTATATTATTATATACCTATCTATAACCCGTGTAAATAATTGTTGACATTTTATATTGCTCGTACTATAGTCGTACTATTAGTGAATAACTATTTTTTCTAGTGAATTTTTCCAAAATTCTTCGACTACGTACGAATAAATGTCTTTGTACGTAGCAATTTAAATTATTTTAGAAATCTGTGGCAGAGAATTAAATCCCGAGCCCAAGTAAATTGTATTGTTGCATACGATTCATTTGACATTTAATAGTCTTATAAATCACATTTGTAAAATAATATTTTATAAATATAATATTATAATAAATCGTAATATTACACACTGAATTACATTTTTGTTTCGAATTACCACGTTATTAATTTTGATATAATCCCCAACGGCCTCCCTCCCTTGCGCCACACTACTGGTTGCGGTATAGCTCACACCGAGAACGCAAACCATCGTTATTCGGCGTACGACTCTTATGTTGATTTGAACTTTTGGCCAACGGCCGCCTTCGGTAAACGAAAACTAGGTTGAGTTTACGATATCGTTATTTTTATGCGGGAAACAAACGAATTATAATCGCAGATAAACGTGGCCATCGTCGCTTTAATGAAAAAAAAACTCCGAGGATCGAACGGGGAAGTTATCGGTCGGTTTTCGATCGGCCATTTATCATATCCACGATTCACAAGTATAGCCATATAGGTGTACAGTTTAATGAGTGCGCCAAGTCGCTAAATCGAAAACAAGAAAGCGTACGGTCTCTCGTGCGTTGTGTACACACTCGCCGTACATAATATTCGTCACTTATATATAATACGTTGCTGGCAACAAATCCGAGCCCCGAGCTTTGACCTAGATAATATTATATATGTTTGATAATAATAATGACAATGAGTATGATATAAACACACGCTGTAAACGTATTTGTGGTTGGGTCGCGTCACAGAGCTGCTCTATAGAAATAATAACAATAATATTAATTGGACTTACCGGAAATGCGATAAAAACAGGATGTTTCAATTATAACGTAACGAAAATAATACGTGAAAGATTACGGTACGCCTAGGTGCGGGACGTTTATAACGACACTGTTCTTCGGTTTCGATCGTGCAGCCGTAGGACAAAATAATACTATGTAAATAATTGGATATACGTTCAAACAAACATAATATTTTAATGGGCGCCCACTAAAAATTTGAAGGATTTTCGTAAAAAATGTAACGACTGTCTTATTTTCGTACGAAACTATTATTATATTTAATCGTATTATTATTATAATTATATTATGTAAAGTGGAAAAATGAATTTTTCATCTTTCACCTTTCAAGGTCAAATTCCTAAATATGGATTATAATGAGCCATTGATACACGCACACACGCGCACACACACACACACACATACATACACATTGCATATCATACATCAAAAAACCTTATTGTTATTATACTTATATAATGCAATTTTTTTTTGTAATATTATATAACTCTTATTCGAAACATATTTAGGATATATTCGTGGTTTCTTGAGTCAAATACCTATTTGATATTTCGAATAATATACGCGTTATATTTAGATAGGTACACGTGTACTCGGTGACATATTTACGACTCGTTTTTGGGGAAATCGCATTAACATACAATTTAGACGGTTATGTCTACACCTTCTGCTCTGTTCTAATATTATAATATACACGTCATCTACACATATTGTCATAGGTATTCAATAATCTTATATGTCATATGAATTATTACTCCGTGTTTCCTGGGCTTAATCCTTTTTCAAAATCAGAAATCAGTAAAAGAAATTAAATTTAACGTGTCTTTCCGTTTCCACCCTTATCTCAAATGGGATCACTATTGATCGTGGTTGCTTGGTAATTTATCTTTTAAAGAGTACTTTCTTGTCTGTGAAAACCAAATTAAATAATGATGTCCGTAACTTAAATAAATATAATAAATGTGTATTTCCATCCGTGTCGCCAAAGTACCCATCAATCAACAAAAGAAAATGTCAAGATAGCAAGTAGGAGTTGTTTTGCACGCCAAGTGAGCGAAATTTCATCATGATCAAAATAAAACTGTAGATTGGTACAGTGAACATCTGTTAAACGAACATACTAACAGAATTTATAGAATTCCTCCAAGATAGTGGTTTTTGATAAAATCCATTTTTCTCCCTTATCATTTGAACAATGTTGATAAATAATGAGGTATCTTTTTAAGAATTAAGTTTCTGAAAAATTGCTAGCGCATAATATTTCATATTATATTTGCACACTGTTTTTGTAAAGGATTTTCGTCACGACAATATAATAAGAATGCAACGAATATATCCGTTGCTTTGGAGAAATGTAATACCGTTAGGTTTTATGTGTTTGTTGTTTAATTAGTTTTTAAAATGCAAAGAATTATCGCACGAGCCCACTAGTATTATTATTATTATTATAACGTATCTAGTGGTGTTGGATATTTGGAATATCACGGGGTTTCATTATTTTTAAAGAATATATAATGTACAATGTTTACTGCGTAATAAATTACTTTTTTTTTTTATAGATCTGCGTAGTATATGTAATTAAACAACTAAGCTAAATAATACTGATTAGATACCTATATTATATACGAAACTGAATAATAGGTAAGTATCGTCCAGAATTATTATCTCAAGGATGTTGTCCCGGGCTCTCAACTAATTTTTTTTTTTTTTTGTTTATCATGTATTATATATTAGTATTTTTCATTTTCAGATATTTAGATTCGGAGCGAGGAATGTATTGGTTTTACAATGATGTTTATGTTTATTTTTTTATGTATCATTATTTATCTGTGAACAACTTTTCTCCCAGAAATCTTGCTTAGATTTTCAAGTGTGGTACTTTTTCTGAAAAGAAATTGTTTGTTGGTGATACTTTAAGCAGGTCATTTTTTTTTATTTTCCAAGCGGTTTTCATAATAATTGGAAAAAACGGGAAAATCTACGTACATGTATAAAAGAAACTTCGCTCCGAATCGGTGTTCGTTAAGAATGGTTTATCATTGCATACATATATAAATAAAATTCCCCTCTAAATCCTACCTTCCCAACTTCTCACCCAGCAGTGGCCCACCTGTCGTGCGAAGTATGTCCGCCTTTTTCGTCATAATATACTAATAAAAACTCACTATACCGTGATACTCATTAGCTTAGAAATTATATGTGCAGTGCATTTTTATAGATAAAAAAATAATATTATAATTTTATTCGTATATTATTAGGAAGCATATAATTTTATAGGCCCCACGTCCTTGCGGCTGGGTTAGGTTTGAATGCGATGCCTACAATAACGTCACGCGCGAGAAGAAGTGTATTCTGCATTTTCATGAATCGTTTTCAAATGTTTATGTATACATTAAGTGTAATAATATGTAAATACCTATGTACTTAATATATAAATTCGCGGAATCTAAAAATCGCGTTTGCAATTTGCAATTGTATATATATTGGAATTCGCTGTTAATTTGTGATACAATACAAAAACATGTTTCAATATAATAACAATAATATTGTTAATTAATCAATAAATTCGACGTGCAAATGTATATGATATCATTAACATTAATTGTTATATGTTATCATAATAATGTAAATTAATAATTCCGTCGGCCAAATCCATTTTGTTTTCTTACGACCGCGTCTCCGTGTTGACTGTTTAATATGTAATTCTCGTGCGACTGCGTGTCAAATAAATTATTAATTTACACAGCGGTTCGACGAATCGAATAAAATTTAAGTACGGTATTGTCGCTCTGGTATGTGTCGCGCTGTCGATTTCGGTTTTAAAAGAAAAAGTTGATACTGCCAACGTGTGTGCCACTTCTTTCGGCAGGAAGTTGTAAAGTTAGGATATTTATACGTAACGATAGATCATTGCTAATTAAATACGATTCTGAACGAAGTTCGGAAATTTACGTTTTTAAACGACAATGGTTCTTACGATTTTCGTCAAAATTTGAACTTCAAACGCTTGAAAAAAAAAAACTACATTTCGATCAACTTTTTTTTTTTACCACTAATCATAACATATAATGAACCTCGTGTATAATTTTCAAATATTTCTGCAAGGCCAAAACAATTGCATCCAAACAAAACCAAAAATAAAACCACGTAAATGTCAAATTTCTAACCAGGTGGAAAATATAAACTTAAAATATTATGTGAAACCTGTGTGTTATTTTTAACCGAATCACAATAAAATATTCAAAATCGAAAAATAACGATACCGTGTTATCGCTGTACATTTGTCCGTTTTCCCGATTGTTAAGAAATTACTGCAAGTAAAATCGAAAAAACCCCCGCAACAACTAGAACTGAAACGCTAACGACGAATTCTTATAAAGTGTTCGATTGGAGCTAGACATCCGGTAGAAAAGTTGTTTGTAGACACGCGCACAGGAAAAAAAAAAAAACAAAACACATAATGACAAAACAAATACACACACTCCGCTTCTTCGTTCAGAATCTAAAAAAAAAAAAGCGCACATCATATTACAGTAAAACTAATGTATTCCTCGCCGCGCTCAGAATTGTACAGCGTTGAGCTTTGCGCGCCGGACGTATAAACCGAATGTGAAATTGTTTTAAAATTGCCTCGTCGCCTCGCGTAGGAATCTCGCGTTTATCTCGGTGCACACATTGTATTATTGTATGCCGGCCGCTGTCGCTTTTTCAACAAATAATCGTCGTTATTCGCGAAAAAGAGATTTTCAAAAAACCGTATTACCGTAGGACGAGGACGCGGGTACGCGCGACGACGAGCATAATATAGCGACCATTAATTGTTATTGTAATATTACAGCGAATTGTTTCGTTTTTTTTTGTGCAATTTTTCGTGACTGTTGTTGTCGTCGCGTTCCCATACACGTATTCCATGCTGAAATTTCGTAAAACACGTGTTTTTCTAACGGGCGGGTTTCACGAAGATGATGATGATGATAATAATAATAATAATAATACACGGGTCCGTCGCGTACGGTCGCGACATCGTGGATTTCAGCACGTCCGCGTGAAATGCTATTTTTCCGCCCGCGGACGACGGACGGGCGCCAACGATAATGGTCGCGCGGCGCGCATAGCGTTCTCTCGCTGAAATCCGGGCGGCGGCGAGCGTCGCGCGAACGCGAGTCTGCGAAGAATTTCTAGAACGCGCGCGGACCACACCGTGGTCTCGCAAATGTCATTAACTATATTATACTGCGGGTATACGTGTAGCCGTAGATACGTACGCACGGTACGTACAACATCCGTATGGGCCGGACGCTCTCTCTACAACGACAACAACAACAGCGGCAATAATTATTATTATTATTATTATTATCATCACTATCGCCGTCATCGTCGCCATCGCGTGTTCCTCCGGGTGGCGGTCACTGCACGCTGATGAGGAGTTTTCGCGCGTGTTCCGTACGCGCGAATTAAAACGTTCCGATCTGATGGGTCTCGGCTGACGACATCGCCCGGAGTCGGCGGTGGCGGCGGCGGCGGCGGGGGATGGTTGGCACAAAACGTTTGTACACTCGGCCGACGAATCGTTCATTTTTTTTTTATTTTCTGCCCGTCGGAATTTTAATTTCTTTTTTTTTTTTTCCCCGCCGATTTCCTGACGCGCGATGGTTTTCCCGTGGAACACGGCAGTGGTGGCGACGGTGGCGCGGGCGTTTTGTTTTTCGCGTAGGCGACGACGGTCCCGCGGTCGACGGCGGTGGAGGCGGATCTTCGACGGGACGGCGCGGGGGAACGGTTGTGACCTCGCCACGGTCGGCGGCGCGGCAGCGGTATCTTTGCGCGCGTGTTTCCCGGCAGGTTGCGCGGCGGTCGGCTACGCGAGACGGGGCCGCCCTGGCCCGACTGCACCGTGCCCACACCGCCACCGCCGGCGCGCCGGGCGGCGAAAACGCGTTTTTAAAAAACTCAATTCCAATCATTCCTGACATTCCGATCCACACTGTTGAAACCGCAGTGCACACGCACACACGCACACACGTACGCGCATACATACACACGGCGGACGGCGCGCGCGCACGTACACTGCCGTATTATTGTATAGTGACGTTCCCCGAACGCGGGACACCACAACCGAATCCGTCCGAGAACAGGTAAGTCCTTCTCGTTGCTGGATTGTCGCGGCCGCCACCCGGGAGTACTGTGTTTACTCCGTATAATAGCGATTGTATTCAAATAATTGTACTCGCACTGCACATTCACGTACCGCCAACTCGACTGACTACGACGACGACGACGACGACGGCAAAATCGAATATCGAGTTCAATCGATTACGTTTCTATTGACCGTGTGCCCCGTGGTGTCCTGTTTGCGGGCCAGAACAGGGAACATGGAAAGCGAATCGCCTTTGGAAGTACTGTCCAGGGCGGCTACTATGCTGCACAGGGAAGAGACGGCCGCGGAATCGCCATACGCCATCGCCAGTGAGTAACCAAGCACCGTAAATATACGTAATATTATTAATTGTTATTATTGATGGGAACCGATGAGATACCACGCGACACGTCGGTGAAAAATCGAGCGTACGGAACGCACGCTGGACGAATATCGAGCGGTCGTTTTGATAATATTATTATAATTTCCCTCCGGGCCGCTCGGAGTACGATGACGGCGACGACGACAAGCGCGCGCGCCGGATTCCCCGATCGTTATCGGTCCGGTCGATTTCTCCTGCCGGCCGTCGGTTCGGTTGCCTATGTACGGCGCCCGACCAGTTTTCTGTGTACGCCGCACGGGTTGAAAATCTATCTGCCACTCCGCCGCCGTTTCCTACCACACCGACGACGCCGTGCCGTCGCTAATACCCACACCGCGATTTACGCGACGAAAGAGGGTAACCCGAGTTTTCCTCCTGTTCACACTGGCGTCCGTCGCAGCGCAGCGTTGTCGTCGATCGTCCTCGTACCACTGTAACAGCGGCACCGTTCGAGTTTTCTACATACCGTTTTTGTATCGACAACCCGAGCTTTTCCTTGTTACTTGACCGAAGTACATAGACTTCAAGGTTAAATTACCGAATATGTACTTGTAGTCGTTGTACAAAGGAGGGGTATGGCCCCTAACCTCCCTTCTCCTGCGCACGTCGTTGCGAATAAAACAATAACCTTGTACTTGTACTAATGTAGTACCTGCTCAAATCGTTCCTAAGATTTGTTCAGACCGACGCCGACACTACCCATGGCCAAAATATAAGTTGTACGGAGGTTATAAGAAAAACGTTAAAACATGTTTGACGTTTCATTACACCTTTCGAGTTTTGAATGCGCCAATCTTAAAAAAACACTCGTGTGCGGCGGATCTCCGTCATTAATAAAATTCAATTTCCCCCACCTATTTTGTTTTTAAAAAATATTCTTCGCATAAAACATCAAATATGAAATTTGAAAGTCCCCAAAAGTACATCATCATGTTAAGTACATCATGCATATACAAAATTTCATCGGGGATGGGGATTTTCAAAGCTAAAAAACTACCCTCCCCCCGCAACAACACGGTGAAATTCAACCCACTTTGTTCTGCTTGTATAAAACAACTCTTTGATTCCCGAGTTTGAGATCATTTTGGTCGAGAAAAAAAATCACTCGTGTTCGATCCGAATTGGAATTTGTTTTTTATTTTTACAATATATTATTATAAACGAACACGTTACCGCACCACAGTCTTCGCGGGTACCTATACTATAAATAATTGTTGCGCGATATACTCAATGGTCAATAAAAACGCACGCCGTCACTATAGTATGTGTTTTTTTTTTTTTTTTTAATATTATATGAAGTCGGTCAAACTTATAAAACAAAAACATATTTCGGAATATTTATTTTGTATGGCAAATGATAATACTATTAATTATTGTTATTATTAGTCGAGTATAAGTAACTATAAATTAGTTTGCACAGCATAGTAAAATACAATTATATGTGCTTACATTTCAAAACACGATGAAAACAGTAATAGGTCGATTTCTATTCGATTTGCTTGTTAAATTCGGCGCCTATACCACTACTATACATTAACAGAATTCTAATTTCAAAAACTTTCGTTTTATTAAAAGCCCGATGATAGTATTATGTGAATAGGCTGATTTAACAGAGATAGGTGTCATTAGGTATTAGAAATCGCGTACCTTAAACCTATCTTAAAGATGAATAATACCGAATTTCCCTATCACTATCACGGAACCCAAGGTCAATCCCAAATCCGCACTATAGAAATCTACAGTTTGTAATGTTTAAAATCGTCTCGATATTTTAGTAATCAAATTAAATGTTCATAAGTTTGACGATTGGGGATATGATAAATATGCAAAATTACCTATGTTCATCTCGTTTGACACTGATAATAAAATATAAAAATAAATTGAAATAATGCCAGTCTAAAGATATGTACGTATATATTTAACCTACAAAATATATATTAAATATAGAATTGTTTTCACAGAAATAATCAGAACAATCAAAATTAAATACATTTTAATATTTTAGGCAATTAATTAAAATTTATTAATTATAATAAATAACGATAAGTATGTATCTTAAATAGCTTAAAAATTATCGAAAAATGTTCTCAAAAATGTCTTCTAGCGAAGTAATACCATTTAACTATTTATACGAAAATCGGTGAAAAATGCGAAATGCGAATTCTACTTTTGTAGTTTTTATTTGTTTAAGCCCGGGTAACACAGAACAACCGTTAATAAAGATGAGATAAAGACGTCATAGAAATCAGAACGATTGAAATCTGTATTGATGAAGAATACGTAAAATATAAAAATTAATATTTCTGAAGATAATGTTTTTTGATAACAATAATAATAATAACTTATTCAACTCAAATAATGATAAAATACAATTTCAAATTAATATTTTATAAATAATATATGAGTTGATTACTTACCCCTCTCTTTAAGCAATCTTGTGGCGAGAGGCGGTCATTTTGGTTTTAATTACCTACATTTAAACCTTTTAATTGCTTACCCTATTAATTCGTATAACATATAAACTATATTGGTATGCAACTAAAAAAAAAAAAAAATACAAAATAATTGTTTCACTTTTGAAGTATCTGTTAAATGGATCGAAATTATGTACTTGGAAAGCATTTGATCGCCCGAAGAAAAAAATGCTCTTTGCGTTGAAATCCGGTACCTGGTGATGAGCATGAACATTAGTCGATATCGTATATCACCTTATATTGATGATGTCGTAATATCGGATATCGGGTTTATTTCTCCAAAATCGATATATTCGTAGGAAACCCGTCTTTGGAGTATGAAAATGAATTTACAT
This sequence comes from Cinara cedri, assembly GCA_902439185.1. NCBI lineage: Eukaryota > Metazoa > Arthropoda > Insecta > Hemiptera > Aphididae > Cinara > Cinara cedri. The sequence goes on from CABPRJ010000004.1 coordinate 291,557, forward strand.
ATAACTTTTCAAAGGCGATTTCAACAGTTTTCTACCAGTGTGTCGGTTAATTTCAGTAACTATCGGCCAATCGTGTGCGCGGTTTTCAATCTCAAATATCAGATCGGTTATCGGTTTTATTGTACAGCTAACCGATTAGGTCGGGTTATCGGATATCTGAAAAGTCTTATCGTCTTATATAATAAGGACGTGATTCGTTTTACGAAACACGACAAATGCATAATATTCAAAATTGAAACTAATTTATAATGGGTAATAATTTCAATTATATATATGGATAAATCATTGTTCCTTTTTCTTCTTTTCAAATAGTTATCATTTTCGTCTATAAACCTGCAAGCAAATGGTTTTACGAGAAATGTCAACGCAGGATTCGATTGACCCAAAAAAATCCACTGCTCATCGGCGTTATTTTTGTTTATGTGTTATACAATTTGAACTAGTCAACGTAAATAATATGATTATTGACGATAAAGGAAATCGTCAATATTGTTTACCACGGTGACATGTAGATTGCGTTGTGTGTTATTCGAAAAACAAATAAACGCATCGATTAATCGCCATAGAGGGGATATTAAAATGTATACGACTAGAGGGGTCAACGCGTACACATTATATTTTATTATAGTTGCACGGTTACACCTTCAGTAGGCGTCAGTTTGAGACGTTAATAATATTTAGTTATTTTATTGTTCCGTAGAAAGTTACATAGGACTGTCCTTAGCCATTGTACCTACACATAACATAATACATAATATTATAAAATGCATAATAATATTTAATATATTTTAGAAAAATTACTGTGCTCAATTACTATACGGCTATTAAATTAAATCGTATATTTTAAATCGAAATGCCCTTGTTGAAAATAAAAAATAAATCATTATATTGCATTTATTATTTATAGTATAATACTATTCAATATGAAAAACAGAAATTATTTTCTATTTAGAATTAGTTATTTTTTTCCGTTAATAATATGTAATATACCGGGTGGTCCATTTAAGCGGGTACACAATATCTCGGAAAGTATTAACTTTTTCGAATTTTTATTTTAACAGTTTTAGAACAAGTAGTTCTTTTATAAAGGCGCGTTTACAAGGGAGGATTTTAGGGGTTAATCCCCCACCCCTCCCTTCCTAAAGTGGTTTTTGTCAACGAGGAAGATAAAAACAAATTTGGTTTTATTTTTATTTTACTACTATATAGTAGGTATATGTATATATATTGTTATTATTGTCATTTCTAATTTTTTGTGGTTCTCCTACTTTTAGAAAGCTATAACTGATACGGCGATAATGCATATTCCATATTATCATCATAATAATATAAATTACGTTATCATTTAGGCTGTATTCACTAAAAAAATACCAATGGTAAAATTTAGTAATAGGTACCTAAAAAGCTAAAAATGAATGTTTTGACATTTTTAATGAAAAATAAATAATCTTACAATTGAAAGTAGGTAAACTTCTTTGTTATAGGAGTATGAAAGTGCACAACCTTAACTCCCTCTCCATTAATTGAGGAATTAATTGTAGGTGCAAATAGGGGGCTTAACCCCCCCCCCAAAAAAGTCATAGCCCTCCCAAGAAATCAATAAATGGTTAAAATACAAATTCTGTCTGTTTGATTTATATATGGATAGCCCCCCCCAAAAATTTTAAGCTTAGTTGCGCCTATGAACCTCTCCCCTGAAATATTTTTTTTGTAAACGCGCCTAGTGCACAATGAAAAATCAAAAAAGTCGATACCAAAATGTATTTTAACTATAAATACTTCATCTATTTACGGAATTGTTTAATATATGTTGTTATTTGAAAATCAAAAGTAAGTAGTATAGTTTCACCCTCAAAAATAAGGATGACAAAAATAATAATAATGTATTTTTAGAGCTGCTAGTTTCTTTAATGTTTAAAAATCATTTTTTTGAATAGATGATACTTTCTGATATAATGAGTGCACCCACATAAATGGATCACCTGATACATAAATATATATATATTTGTATTTTATAAAATTGCGCACAGACGTCCAATATACAGGAAAAACATTAAAGTAATATAATTACAAAAACTTGACAATAAATGATACGCCCCCATTTGCGGAACGTTTCATCCGTTCGGGTGGTATGACGTGTAGAGAGAGGTAATTTGAAAAAATCGATGGGTCTGATACAATAAAAAGAGATGGAAAATTATCGACAAGGGATAGTAAAAAAAATCAATTTATCTTATCGGAGATGAGGTTTGAAACGAATAAAAGAAACACCTTATGCTTATAGTTCGACAGGTTGCAGAGCAAAAGGACCTAATATACTAACTGGAGTGTAATAATACTCCCCACGTCTGTTCGGTTTCAATATTTTGATGTTATTTTTCCCACGGTCTTCCCGTCCTAAACGCGGTATAACTAACGGTATTTTTCCAATCGGATATTTAACAAGGAAATATTATCAATGAACCCATAAATATTCAATGTTAGGTGATAATAAAATATTTAATGACCATTTCTTTTTTTTTTTCAATTTCTTTGTATGATTCACCAACTATATGACTAATATTTAATGAGCTTCTCAAATTACAAAACATTTAATATCCAATTATTATTTTTAATTATCAAAATAACCGTATATACGACGTATATACCTATACGACCTATATGTATTATTTTTTTTGTTTTAACGTAACATTATACAATTATTTTTTTTTTTTTTTAATGATTTTTGATTTTTTGGTCAATATAGTTGATTTAATCAATATTTTAGTTTTAATATTTTTATTCCAATTAGTAATTAATCATGAATATTTTAAAGGCAGTCAAAAGATCAAAAACAGAAAATAATTGAATATTTTACGTTATAACTTATTAACGAGTATAATTGGTATTTTTTCAAACGTTCACGTTCCGATCCATAAAAATACATTATAATTATATTAATCAATGTTAATTAGTCAATATAATTATTTCTATACGCATACCTTCTATAATATTCTACACAACGTTACACATCAATTTGCAATTTGCATTAAAAAGCGATTGAACGGATTATAATAAATTTAGAATAAATACTTTTAATCCGTAAACCGATTATTAAATCCAATTATGATTTTATCAAAAGTGGAGGAAAAAAGTAAATATAATATATTCCAATATTCCGGGTAATGAGAACAATTTGAAACGTGGTTTAGATGTTCAAAATGGTCAAACGAACCGACCACGCGTATTGTATTTTTTTAATTAGGTAAATCGAATTTTGTAATAATTCAGATCTATAGCCCGGTGTTCGGATTGATCCAGATTTAGTGTTCAGCACTAATACTTACAACAATATATAATAATAAATCATAATATAAAATAATAATAATATCATTTATAATATGAATAAGTCAAAACATTAATTGTTGTTGTGTTTATATGCTTTTTTTTTTTTTTTTGGTTATGCGTGTAAACATAATTTAAAGAAAGAACACCACTAAGTACAGTTGTTTGAAAAACAGGATGTAAGAAATAATAACAATAATTCAATTATAAAAAAAGATATAATTTTATATTATTGTATATATTATATTGTCATAATATTATTCAGTGGCATGGCGAAGGGGTTTTCAATACGCCTAAAGCGTTGTGGCTAAAATTGGGTGGGCGGATGTAATAAGAACTTCAACAATAGGCATTTGGTTATAATAAATATCAATAAATGAATGTTTTTCCTGGAGAAAACCATAGGAAGTCAATTGATCTCCATTATTAACCGTTGAATTAAATCTAAAAATAAAAAAAAATAAATTTAAATCTCAAATACCAAATTTTAGCCAGACCACTGGAAGCAAAAATTTGGTGTCCATTTTTTTTTTACACCACCTTATAGGCATGCATAAAGAGGGTTAAAATTAGGTTGGAATATTTGCTAACTGGTGACCATGAGTTTATAAAATAATTTATGTTCCGCTAATTGCAGACTTAAGGACATTTGCCCAAGCGGATAACAATAAAAAAAAATAAAATACAAGTGAGGGGTATTTTATTGAGGGGGCAAGGTACTAAAATATATGCTGTGCATCATTATTAATATAAATGTTCGCCACGCCACTGATGTCATTTGTCATTATGTTCAAGTATGTTTCTTCTATTATTATTGTTTTTTAAATTATATTCGCTCGGATACTATAATAATTACACCTGCACATAGCAAATAATATTATGTAAAGTATTAAAAAAAAAAAAAATTATATAAATAATTGATTGAAATATATTATAAACTTCCGTATGCACAACAAAAAAATTATCATTTTAAATTGAATGCAATGATGACATTTAATTGTTTTAAAATCATTCACTTATAAAATATACGTTATTTATATCTGTCTAGACATATTATTTCATATATGTTTCTATTTCAAATAATCTTCATAATCTTTTTTCTTCTAAATAAATATCACATTTTCTACGAAAATACGATCACAGAAATCATTTTTTATTATTATTAAATCGGGGTAGCAACAAGTCAAATGACTGTAGTATACCACACGTCCACTCACCAAATAGCACCAAACTAGCATTAGATCAGCTAAATTATATAATTACTAACTTGTACAGGTTATTTCTCAACGATTTCTAATAACATGTGTAGGTATTCTTAGGCCAACACTACTTGTTAATTTAATAAATAATTAATATTAAGTACAAGTAATTAATAATCATCTGTACAGGTATTTAATGCAATACATATGTATTATGTCGTACACTAACGTAACAATATTGATGGTTTTTTTTATTCGAGATGTTGCTCCATGGTCCATGATGTTTACGATTATGATTTTACAGAATCGTAATATACCTAATTATTGTAGTCGTAAATGTATAAATAAAATTATAATCTGCGTGTTGACCTTTTTATTGTTTTTTTCGAACATTTCGATACGGCGTACAAATGATAATAACATAATATTATAAACATTAGCTGGAATCGTTCGATTTCGAATCGTTTGTTTTTTATATTATTTTTTAATCCGCGATAATATATTTAAATCGATGCCAACTGGCCCGCATTTTACAATATAATGAACAGGGAACAAGATGAATAATAATCATTTTTAAAGACGATATAATGATAATCTAGAACATTATGGTGATGACTGACGATGGTTAATGTGGTTCGTATTTATATAGAAAATAATGATTTAAATCAGTTTTAAAATAATATTTAAACCGGCGATTTTAAAGCGACAATATAATGTTATAATAATTTTACAAGTAAAGCGTCAACGTATAATTATAATAATTTCGGTTCTAGGAAAGAATGGCCTAAGTCGATTTTTGAAATTATTATTATTATTTTTTTATAATTTCGTCTAACGCAATTTGTTTCTTTTTATTTTTTGTTGAAAAAACCATAAGTGATACATGTACTTTAAAAATAGTTAGTGTACAATGTAGTGTATTAGTTTATGTATAATCGTATGTATTTTATTTTTATTTTCAATTTTCTCGCATACATTGAAAACTATACAAAATTGACCGTAGCTATTAATTTCACCACAAAATAATACTACTTACAGATAGTAGCGATTGAATTATTAATGCGGAAAATGCATTAATATGTATCGCTTGTTCTTCGCGGTGTATAATATTACAATACAACTACCTGTACACATTTTAATAATAAATCTCGGACGCGACGAGAATAATGTATTATGCACCTAAATTATAAATCTTATATGCTCGAAAGAACTAATTTTACTAATTAGGTATGGGTACCTATACTTGGTTTCATATAATAATTTTAAAAAATAATACTAATCCATGCGCGAGATGTTGGTGGTTACAGGGCAACCGAGAAATAGGCGTACACTATATATTATTGTACCTAATATATTAACGTTTTATATTAGTACGACTTTAGTAACGATTTTTTCTTTCGGTATAAATTGTATAAGGTCGGTCCGAAAGTTGTGTACAAACAACACCTCTCATATATTATTGTTTGGACCATAGTTGATATTTTTTTTTTTCCAACGAATATTGTGACTTAAAATTTAAACGCAACCGGTTATTATATACTCGTATCGCATATTAATTATTATGCTAATGGATTAGAATATCTTAAATCGTGGGTTTTTTTTTTTTTTTGACTATCTCATAATATACCGACGCAATATGTTTGATATTCATTCACATTATTTAAAAAAAAAACATAAATAAATAAATAACACCCAATAGGTATAATGTGTATAGTTATTCTAAAATGTCCAGTTATTCGAAACCATTATAAATTTCGTCTCCGCGGAAAATACCGTCTATAATCTATGTCATAGTTACCACTCGGGTTTCAGTGAACGTTTTTTTTTTTACATTTTTTTTCCCATCGTAGTTTTTATTTATCCGCGCACATTAATTATACACGAGACGGATATTTTTATTTCATCCCACAGTTTCCGATCGACCGGCTTTTCCCGGGTGAAAGCGTTCGGATATTCCGACGTGTTGCTGTACGTAGCCTACGTTTTTTTGTTGTCGCCGTTTTTCTTTTTCCTCTCCGCGCTCCCGGTAGTTTTAACTGTTTTCTCGTCGATTTTCTCGCGCCGGCAACGACTGCTGCAATAACACTGTGCTGTAGTGTCGCAATAATTCGAGCGCGTACATCGCGCGAGTAAAAGATTTTTCGCTGATTAACGATGACTGTAAATCGAAACGAAAAACTAGAGAGAAAAAAAAAAGTAACCCAATCAAACGAAAATTACTTAGGTACCTATATAATGATTTCTAGGTGCCTGCAGAATAATTTATAATAATAATCCGACCGTCAATTGTTTCGCACGCGATTTTCCGCGAATATATAATATACCTCCTACACGAAAAAACAAATCGCAAACTTTCTAAAATAATATTTGTTTGCGATTTTTTTTTTTTTTTTGACAAAAAGAACCTCTCGGCACGTAGTATAATAGTATATAATATGTATACGAGTATTCGAAATATTTTGAGGTCAAAATCTCGTCCATATATTATATGTATATATATATATATATTTACATAAATATTACAGTGGGGGGGGGGGGAAGAAGAAGAAAAAAAAATAAATAGAATGCCAAATATTTTTTAGTCTTTTACGTCGACTGAACAATTTATGCGAGTAAAACGCGCGTAGCCCGTGCCAAACAACAACCGAAACAATAATATTATAATTGTACCGACACAATATCCTATCCGTTTTCAAGTTTAAAAGTGCACGCCGCCGCCTCTGCAGTGCGCGTATTATTTAAGTATTTACTGTGTGTAGGTAGGTACTTCGGGCCCCCCCCGACTATGGAGTACATAATACACTTTTGGACGTCGTCCAAATTACCGAAGAGATATAAACAAAATGTTTATAATATAGTAACCGTGTGTTGTTATTACGATGCGTACAATGTTTCGCTTAGTCACCGCGAAGTGGACATCGTCGGTGAATATATTATTATAATACCGAATCAAAATATACCATTGCGTTATTTCGTATATTACGATCGTCGATGCGAGATCTGACAGATTTGACGATATTGCTACATACAGGTGCACGCTTTCAGGCATAGCCGTAACTACAGGGGGACCAACGTCCTCTCCTCTAGAATTTCATTCGCTGCCCCTGACAAACACAATAACTGTCAACGAAATGTATTTATTAAATTTTACAGCGTTCGTTATTTTTTCCAGTTTACATCGAAATGACCGATGAAAAAATAAAAGTGAGCCGTCCCCAGAAAAATTCTCTGAATTCAACACTGGTCGTAGGTTCCTAAGAGCCAAAATCTTAGAACCACGATTTAAAAATTCTTACGTATCGCTTAAAAATTAAAGTATCCAGAAAAAAAAAACAACGCGGTTCGGCGTATAATGGTCTTGTCCTTAAGTTTCTTGACAACAGGTCAAGTCACTGTAATAATCAAAATAACAGCTAACGTAAAATTGCTAAACGTTGTGCGTTTGTAAGACGAGGACTGCAGTAAACGTGGGTGTGGTGACCAATTAAGGTACGTCTTCTACGGATTGGTTTTTCGTGCGGGAGATTTACGCAATAAATTTGACATATTCTAAAGGAAAATGTATGGGATTTACTTTATTGCCCACGTATATATTTTACGGACGAATGGAGAAGACTATGACTGTTGTATACATAACGATCAACTTGAAAACGCTTTTCAATAGTCGCATATATTATTATTATTGTATTATACATATAGTAAAGTGGATTAGAAAAAGAATATTGCTGTGGGCGGGGGACGTGTCCGGCGTAAATATAGCTCGATGTTAAAAAGAGCGATCGAGGAGGACCTCCGTTATAGTATAGGAGGCCTGTAGAAAGTTTGCGCTTAATAGTGGGAGGCCCGTGTGAAAAGAGATGTAAAGCGAATGGTGGATGTGAACGATCGATGGAAGGAAGACAGATCGCAATGAGTGTATCTAAAGCGGTAAAGTCTCTTAACTGATCGAAACCATAAAAAAAATATCGACGTATAATCAGTGGGTATTTTTGTAGACAGTTTTCTTCTCTTTCATGTTCATCCTGTTTGTTTTTTCGGACAGAAGATTTTTCGAATTTTGAAGATTTTTTTGTTGTTAAATACGTAAACTCGTTAGGTCTGTGTTTTGCACTCGAAAACCAATAATCCTGCCCACTATACTCTTGCACTCAGTGGCGGAACCGGGTCTTGATTTTTTGCGGGAAGGAAAGGGGAGGTATAACCATTTATAACAGTAAGATCCCGGTACACATTTATATCTCAATACGAGAAAAAATTTACTATAGTACATATTTTACTTATTCGTCACTACTTACACCTAATAATAAGGTTTCTCGTATTTATCTACGAGTATAATAATTATTATATAATGTTTTTTACAGTTGCATATGATTAACTACATTTTAAAACGTTATAATGTGTTTTATTATATACAAAGAAAAAAAAATACGAAATAATATTCCAATTAAAACACCGACTGGAACATAAAAAAAAAAAAAAAAATCGAAATTATAATTTAAGAATAGCCGGCGTTATATTTATTTTATTATTTTCATGTCGTGAACAAGAGATAACCATTGTACTTGTAGCCATCATATTATAGCCTTTCATTGTATAATATTTATGACTGCGGTGCACATACTATATCGTATATTATTTTTATTATTATAAGTTCAGTACACTATAGAATATTGTTCGTTATTTTTATGTCGGCCGTTTATTTATTTCTAAAATATGATTCACCGCCATAATATACTAATCGGTATGTCCATTAGCATTTTCTTCGTATATTTATCTATGATGTACAACTGCAGCAAAGTATTAACCGTGTATACCGCAGAATTAATAATTGCGCGGACTGCCCGTCTTGTCATACGTATTATCTTCATCATTACAAGAAATAATATTCCAATATAATAATAATATTAATGCGGTTTTTATTTTTGAAAATTACTCAAACGATTACAATTTATAGTATTTATAATAATGATGGGTGTAATTTACGTGTCTATAATACATACGCGTATATATAGTATTACTATACTCGTCATAGTATAATATGTTAAACGGTGTATTATATTATTATCGAAACATTTCGAGTTCTTTATCAATTACTATAGAAAAAAAAATAAAAAATAAATAAATGTGTGTTGGTATAGTATATAATATATTGGATTACAAAATATATTATGCATAATAGCCGGCGGTGCGTAATATCAAACCGCATATTATAATCGTACAATTTAGGTAAATTAAATAGGTACAGCTTATGTTTTACTCGCGTAACTATATGTTATACTAATTATAATATTTTAATCCTATCGGCTTTTATATGTACTGCATATTATTCGAACGGTACAATCGTCTATCTCGAGTAGGTCCCCTGCGTGAGTATGTACATGGTTTTCGAAAATATATAATAGATAGGTACCTCGTCTTGTTTATAATAATAATATTGTGTTCAATGCAACATAATATTGTACTGTATAGTTAATACATTATGCATAATGCATTTGAATATTCATTTTGAAATCGTTCGTCCGCCTGACGAATATTAGACGAATAATAATCGACACTATGCGAGTATACACTTTGTCGTGCGTTCAGTGACAAACCACGCGTTTTGTCGTCTCTGGCTTGGAAACGCTTTATTACGACGTGAAACTTGTGCTTGACTTGGGGAAAAAATATTAGAGGGTGCTCTAGCTACTTTAAAAAAAGTATTTCAATATCTCTCTTACCGAAGGGGGGGGGGCTTTTCCCTCTCATATCTCCTTTTACAAGAAGAAACATTAATATAAAACCGTTAAACACGTATCATAACAAAATAGAATAATGTATAATAATCATTTCATTTTATTTTATTATCACTTTTCATTTTTAAACATCTTCATTTAAAAAATTCTTCCATAGAGAATATTGAACACTGGGTTACACGAGATAATTGCATGTTTATGACGCTATAAGTCAGTGGTTACTGGTCACCCGGATTTATAGCTAACGAATGGTTATCATTGATTGAGAACTTATCATTTATTACGTATCAGATATCAATACATTTTGTAAATATTAGAACATTTTTTAAGATATATTATATATATATATATATATATATATATTTATTTAACACGAAAATTCAAGTTGAGCGATTTTACAAACATAGGTGCCTAAGCTTAAATAATAACTAGTCCCATACGTTTTCTTTTAACAAAAAATAGTAGGGGTTCACTAGAATATTCAAACAAATTATACGAGGTGTTCAGCTCCCCCTCCTCCGGTCCCCAATCAATCAGTAAATCTATTTTGCGCTTTTAGTTTTGACGTATTGTATTAAAACGACTTGATGACCTATATATTGTCGTCAGACTTAAAGGTAAGAAGTTCGTACTGTGTCGATTTCCTGCCCCTCCCTCAAAATTTTAACAGGTTTTTTTAAACCGCGATATTTCATCTGTTTGCGTCTCGGTTAAAAATGAAAATAACGGGAAAAAAAACCAATGTACACAAACACCGGTAACGTTCTTCGCTCCTGAAAACTATAATAGGCCCCGAAATCGATTCTGTCGAACGAAAATTCGTCATATGCCGCGCGTTTATATAAGACGGAGACAACAAATTATATACTAAATATGTGTATTATCGTATACGTTGTTGACGTGTCCTCTTAAATATGATACCGATTAACATTGTAACATTGTGACATATATTATAATATTGTAATACGCATATTTTCCGTGTAATACACCCGGGCGTTAATTTTATTCGTTTGTTTTTCGATCGATATGTGTCTAGTATATCGTTCATTTTTTTTTTTTCTTTATTTTCGTTTTGTGCTTCGCCCAAGTCACCTCTGTGCCGCGACAATCCTTGTACCTATATAATAATACGCGTAGTATTTTAGTATTTTTTTCATATTTTTTTTCATAATCCCGTAGATATCGGCTCAAAAAACGCCAGTGCCTAATATAGGTCTTATTGCGTTTTCACGGCACGTTATTGTTCTCATATATATATATATATATATATAAGTATATAAATACAAACAAGGCCGCAGCTGGAACGAATTTTCGGAGGGGGGGGCGTTAAAATTAAATAATAGTTTAAAAAAACAACGAACATTTATCTTAAACGAAAAAAATTTGATTTTTTACATCATGATTATTTTAGAATATTTCAAAGTAAATTTATATTATATAAAATTATTATTTTAGAGAATATTTTATAACACAAAATCTAATAGCCGCTTTTTTCCTTGATGAAACGATCGATAACATCATCTGAATTGATTTCGGATACAAAGTATCAATACGAGCGATAGTTTATTGTTTGATTACATATTAAGTATTTATAGACGTTATAATATTATAAATAAGTTACTTACATAAATTAAATTTATTAACAATAAAAACATTTCGGGGGAAGGGGGGGGTCAAACCCCCCCCCATATACGTCCTTGGATGCAAGTGTATAATATATTAATTAATAATACTATAAATAGTATATAGACATATAGTACGTAAATCAATAGTCAATATTTTACAAGACCTGTGCCTATAATACGCTAACGACGTTGTTTTCGTCATTCCGCATTCAACGTGAACGGATCTTTACGTTACGAGTATAATATTATATTATGTCCGTCGATTGACGGCCAATCGTTAATTTCCTATTACGTTAATGGATTTTTTCGTTTTCGGGACAGAGAAAAAATAATGTTCCTTCGTACGAAAACAACAATAATCATAATAATAATAATAATAATAACCTGTTGCACCGCACCTGCCGTGTGGCTAAGCGTAAAGGCGTTTCACACCGGGGCCTAAAATAATGTGTTTTAGTCGTTTTACGGTACAAAAATTAGTGTGCTTGCAGTACATTATACGAAACGACTCACAAGGTGTGCTGTTCAAATTTTCAAAACGTATTGTTGACAAATAACACTGGAAATTTGGAATCGCTTTTAAAAAAAAAAAACAAAACGCCCCTATAGTTTTACCGACAAACTATTATCAATGCAGTATTATTTTTACGAGCGATAATATCACGGTAAAAGCATTTAGATATTTGTTATATCTAAATGTCTCTTATCTTTTGAGTTGGGGCGTTTCTTTTAAATTATTTTGTTACAGACCCTACTAATTCGATAATTTGCCATTTGAATTTAGTGTACGCAGTAAACAAAATCACACTTTGTTGGGCGTCCAATGGACTTTACTGCGTGTCCATTTCGGACACGGATGACCTCGTTGAAAAACGCCCCGGCGTGTCATTGCCATTGAATCGCATACGTTGTTATGATCGCGCACCGTACAACTTTTTTGAATTTACAGGCCCCCGATCGGCATTATTATACAATACGTTTCAACGGTACGTTTAATTAAAAGAACAGTGTTCGGTATTTCGATCTCGAAATTACGGCGTGCAGTCGCTGTATCTGCCTGATGGAATTACAACAACGCATTGAATAACGCGAAAAACGCCATATTGTTTAGTTTGCTGTACGTGTATTTATTTTTCGTGCTACGTAAAAACGATACGCGCATCGCTGACTTTTTAGTATAAAATATATATAACAGCGGTCGTTTCGGACTGCACGTCGGTAAACGTATATTGAACCGCGCGGCGTGTCCACTTTTCGAAATTGTTTGGGAGAAAAAGAGTGTGTGTGTGTGTATGTGGGGGGGGGAAACTACCCCCGCGGGACTCGTCTTTTTATCGTCCGGCATTCGGTTGAATCGAATCTCGAGTCCACTTTTAGCGCCGATTTTTTCCGCGGCAGACCGGACGGCTCGCGTTATACCGTCTCCGGTTTGGAAACATTCGCCCGACAGCTGTCGACGAAAATATCGTTTCGCCTCGGCCGCCGCGTCCCGAGCCCTTCGTACCGAACGACGAGGAGACGGTAAACTCTCGAAACGACGACGGCCGCGAACCGTTCCCTTTGTTTCACTGCCGACACCTACGTGGACGGGGACGGGGCCGGGGGAAAATGGAAACCCGTTACGAAACGCGCAAGTGCGCGCACGTCGCGCGACGCCTCGTTTCCGTCGACGGCTTTTGCGCACGCCGCGCGTACGTCCGTCAAAACGCCGGCCGCGCAAAACTGCGAAACAATACTCGCGGCCGATGATAACACAATCGTCATTATTATTATTGGCATAATCATCCAATGCATTACCAATGGGTATCGATAAACATTTCTGTAAACGTGTTCCGATCGCACACGCACGCAAGCCGCACGCACGTCATTGTCGTCGTCGCGTATGCGATACAATAACAATATAATAATTATTATTGTTATTACGCGCAACGATATTAATTATATTATGTACGCGTTTTACCGGTCCGATCACGTCCGTCTAATTACCGTGCGTACAATATTTACGTTGTATTATGCTCTCGCCGGGCGCCCGGTACATTATACACTCGAATAATAATAATAATAATAATGATAATAATGATTGCCGTCGTTGTCGTCGTCGTCGTCGTCGGTACACCGTGCGCGCCTAAAGAAATTCGGCGGGAGGGGCGGGGAATAATAAAAAACGAAAAACGTGTGCTGCTGGGTGTAACACGCAACGGCGCGTTTCCGAATTTTTTTTATCATTATTATTATTGGGCGGGCGGGCGGGTACCACGCGCGTTCCTCGCGGTTCCCACACGGATTTACGGCGGCGGCGGGTCGGACCTTATCTTCTTAATCGTCTTCGGCTACCTGTTTTCCGACGGCAGCGCCGGTAGCACTACCAGGTACGACGCATTATTATTATTATTATTATTATTATTATTGTTATTATTATTACGGTGGTACATGACGTGTGGCCCCGGGGGCCGCCGGTCCGTTCGTCCGGTAGCCGCGTTTTCGGTCGTATATTACCGTAAAACATTAATATTAACGTTATTGTTGTATATTATTATTATTATAATTTATCGGCGTGTATATTTATATTTTATTCCGGGCGAACACGCGTCGTCCGCGGGGCCGAAACGCGTTTTCGGGAAAACGACCGCCCCGAACTGGCCGGCCGGGAACTGCGCGTTGTCACCGTGGACGGGTACAGGGGTGGACAGCGGCGCGCACACGACTCTCGTATGGCATCGTGTAGGGAGTGAGCGAGGTGGACCGGTTTAAAACGAATTGTTACGGAACCGAAGTTTCGAAACACGGGCGCCTGCACATTGAAATAATAATTAACAAAACATAACGGTATTTAATACGTTTTGTTTGGAAATCATTCTAGGCGGCGACAGCCCGCGGCCGGTCGGCCACATTGTATTCCCGACTCGTGTAATAATTATGTTTTACATATTGCCATATTGCACGATGTAAATATAATACGATTAGTGATTACTGATTATACTATTAGTCATTGCTCATTAGTAAATTAATTTTAATCTTCGTCGTTTTTTTTTTTTTCTTTTCTACGTTTCCTTGCTTTTACGCCCTTACGAAGAACATAATTTCAAAACGTTTAAAAAAACTGAGCCGATTTCACCCCGCGTCTATCCGCCGTTCCGACTGTCCGATCGACGCGGCAATAATCGCGTCGGGTTCCTCGACTTCTCGGGCCGAAATCTGAGTTTAAACGCAATTTATTGCACGTATGCATGGCGAGAAAATTTCGATACCGCAGCCGACGGTAATGGTGCCGGTGTTTCAGGGGGGTGGGGGGAGATGTTAAATACGGGAGAACGGGAGCCGTTGAATTCATATCCGTACGCGACGATAAACCACCATGTGTTGTTCCGAGCGGAGTGTTTACAGTCGTAATTTCCCCTTGTCGCCGAGGTTAATACCCAGTGATCATACAAAAATTGGCCAGTTTTTCCCGTTTATTGAGAAAAAAAACTACAGGTAAAATCAACAAAAAAAAAAAAAAAAAATTCACCTCATCAATGCACGAATTAGTCGACGAAAACAGATGTCGCAATTAAGTTTTTGATCGGCGCAAGATTGCCGGAATAAAAGTTATTTGCGGGCACGGGAAAAAACACCATGCCACCTATAGTAAAACCAAAACGTAATGAAATGTACCGAGGAGAATATTTTTGTGGACGGTCACGTTGGATTTGTCTCGAAAATATCGCCAAAACAGAAAATTCCGCAAACTATGTGGAACGTTCTGTCGTTTGTCGTTTCAACATTTCAGATCCCGGCGATTTTGTCGCAAGCCCGGCGGATCGTCGTACGAATAACACAACTCGTATACATTCAATGTTACCGGCTTCTAAGAAAGCACTCGTTTTCGAAAAGCTGCCGGAAAAAACGTTCCGGTTGCAGAAAGTACCGTCCGTCGGCTAGGTCCGTTGGTTGATTAATCGCGCCTACATACCTAACCGATTATTCGTTTTGAACATTCTGGCCAAACACGGTAATCATTGTCGCAGTTGTGTTGCGCGAAAAAGGGCGTCAAAGGGCGGACGAATGGTTTTCGACGGTATTTGATCGGAAATTATTTTCCCCCGCGATTTCCCACCGCCACTCCCCCCCCCGCGTTTATCGTTATTATCGCGGCGTTATATTAAGATTATTATTAATCGCGGGGCACGATGTTATTATTGCTGTTGTTGTTGTTGTTTGTGGTCCCGTATTTCATGTACCGGCCGTACAGCAGGACGCGTTCGGGGACGCGCGATATAATAATATTATAATAACACACTAGGCGAGCAGAGTAGTAATAATAATATTACCTGGCGCGCGTACCGGGGAATGATGTATGTACATAATAATGGGTACGTTTAGGCCGGAGGCGTTGTAGTTTCCGGTGAACCCTTTTTTTTTTTTTTTCTCCTCTCTTCTTTATAATATTTATTATTATGTACGTGCGTGCGTACGTGTTTGTGTGTGTGTGCGTGTGCGTGTGCGCGTGTACCTGAGGAACACACCGCACACAGGTCGGGGTGCCCATTAATGAAAACGGCGGAGGAAGCGTTCGCGGCGCACGAGCGTTACCGACCGGCCGTGGCGCTCCCCACCCGCCGCCGCGGACGGACCGCTCGAGCCGGGCGAACGCGTCTCGGCGCTGCGGCGACGCGCAACCGGTTTGCCGCAGCCGCGACATGAATGAACCTCGTCGGCGCGCACAATCTTACGGCGGCGGTGGCGGCGGCGGCGGCGGCGGCGGCGGCGGCGGCGGCTACGGCTACGGCTACGACGACGACGGCGACGACGACGAGCAGCCATTCATCGTTCGCGGTGCGTACGGTTCTGACACGGTTGCGTGACACTGAAGTTTTCGTCGGTTTTGTTTTTTTTTTTTTTTTTTTTTTTTTTTTTTTGTTTTTGTCGTCCGGACCCGTAACACCGTTCATCGTTTGTTTTCCTTTCTTCTTCTGCGCGTCCGGTNGTTTAGGCCGGAGGCGTTGTAGTTTCCGGTGAACCCTTTTTTTTTTTTTTTTTTTTTTTTGTTTTTGTCGTCCGGACCCGTAACACCGTTCATCGTTTGTTTTCCTTTCTTCTTCTGCGCGTCCGGTTTTTCATTGTCGTAAAAAATAACCGCACCCCCGACGATAAAATAATCGTATTGTTGTTATGAGCCTGTGCGTAATGTTTTCGAGATTCGAACAACAACAACAACAACAGCAACAACACCACCACCACCGACGCCATCATCATCATCATCCTCATCACCACCATCACCTGCACCGGGACGGCCGAAACAACAAGGCGGACAGGAGCCGGCACCTGTGGCAGCCGTGGGTGGAGAGGGCCGGCAACTTTGACGGTGAGAACCGCGAACGCGTGCCGATCGAAACGAATCGCGGATCGCGCGTAAACGACGGTCCCCCCCGCGGTGTATCGCGCTCGCGACGACATTGCGCTACAGCAATAACGCGTATCGCGCGTAACTCGTCACCCGGTATAACGTTGTGTCGTTGTTTTTTTTTTATTTTCCCGCCGGACAAATCTCGTTACGCAACACATTATCGGTATTATTATTATTATTATTATTATTACAACTCCCGGTGTTGTATTGTATTTTCGGAGATAATCGATCGCCTTGAGTACGTTTTATTATGTACGCGCGCGGATAATCGTTTTCCCGTAATGGGGTTTTTGTGCGCGCGAATAACGTTATTATTACCATTGTAGTATTATGCCCCGGCGCCCGCCCGTACAATATGCCCGCAATAATAATTAGAACGCGCGCGTGCGGAAACACCGCCCGAGTTATTGATTTTCCCGGGTCTCGATCGAGAACAGTGTGAAATCATTCGGCGTTACGTTGTGTATTATCACGGGCATGATGTGGGGCGCGTGCGGGCAGGTGTAGGATCACGTCGCCGGCGGAAAATTCAATTTCGGACCCTATTGAATTTTATACTCGTTGAATATTTATAATACTGCGCTCGGGATAATAAACAATTAACGTACAATATCGGTTCTTATAATGTATACGTACGGTACGCGTACAGGTAACAAACGGTATTGTCTACACCGAATTCTCCGGCTACTGTCCTCGATTTTTTAATTTTTTTTTTTTTTTTTTTCAACGACAAGTGAAAACATAACATTACGAATATCAGGTTATCGCGCGCGGTGTATAATTTGTATAATAATGATTATTATTCTAATTATTGTTACGATCGTTGGTACCTGCCTGCCTGCCTACCGGCTATGATATTATTATTGTTGGTCGCGCGTTATCGTCGAAAAATCAAACCGCCGTGGTTTTCTTCGCCCGATGCCGCCGCGGCAATAAATATTATCATCGTCGTCACTGTAACACGATTCACAACGGGTCCGTCCGAGAACGATGCAGAAACGCGAGGACGGTAAATTATACATGCCGGCGCGACAGGTTGTCGTGCGTGTTGATTACGGACATGGTAGGCGTGGGTTTTGATTTTGACGATAATCGCGAACGAATTTGTCCGCCCCGACGATTACTACCGCGGAATTCGATAACTCAAAAACTGGGGGGAGGCGGCGTTTTAATTGTTTTCTTGAGATCCGGAACGAGGCGAGAAGTCTTTCGGTTTTACTGCCTATGTATATATAGGCTTATGATGCGCGCTTTTTTTTTTTTCTGTCTGCGAACCACTTTTCTGCCAGAAATCTTGCTCCGGTCGTCGAGCGTGTGTGTACGGCGTATTTTCGAAAGTAAACGTCGCCTAGTCGGCCCATTGGTAAGGTGAGTTTTTGATTTTTCGTATAGTTTGCCCAATGGTCGGGAAAACCGGGACAGTTCACGCGATAACGGTTACCGTCGTTTTCCAAATTTTATGTATTTATTTTTTTGTTGTTTTGTTTTACGCTTAAACATAACCGCACAGAGACGTGCAATTTGTACAGAACACTAACATTGGTCCTTCTCGGACGTGGTCGAATTTCGAAAAACATTCACGCAATTGTCGAGTTATGGTCCCCTCATTCGATGTGTCAAATAATCGCACGTCGATAATTACGGGTTCGGGGACCAACCGCAAACGCGTTATAAACTCTCTTCGGTTTGAAGACCGCGATCGTTTTTCCCCCGCGTCCTTCAACAGTTCCGGCCGACAGACAAATAACCGACAATCGTTTGAATCGTTTGGTTCATTTGAACAATTCGTTTCCCGACGCACCGGGCCGGGCGCAGCAGCGTCGAGTCGTAGAGAATTGTCGTCAATCGCGCCCATACACTCGTTGTATTTACCACGGGTTTCGCAGTTATCCACGGTGTACGATCGTCGGGCGCACCTACACGGGTGTTATGCCGGCCTGCATGGTGCGGTGTTGTCGCGACGGGACCGGTAAATAAATCGAACGCGGGGAAAGAAAAAAAAATAAACGCGTAAACCGAAAAACGCCGACGGAAATAAACGGCGCGAGTGGCCCGCGCCACCCGGTCGTATTGTGCAACGGAACTTTTTTTTTTTTCCGGCCCACCCCCTTCTCCGGTTCGGTCGCCGCGTTTTAGCGTTTGACGCGCGGCGAAACACAACACGTCGCCCATGTACTGTTCGTTTTGACAATAATCAATTGACGACGCGGACGACTTCTGCGAGCTACGGGCGCCTGCCTATGCGCGGGCGGGCAGGTACTGTACACTCCGCGTGTGTCGGGCGCGCGCCGTGCGGATTCGTGCAAAGACTTTGGCGGAACGTTTTTCGCGGACGCAACGTTAAATTTATTTGTCTTGGCCACCGCGTAAAACGGCCGTACGGAACAACAATATCGATAACCCTCTGGGTGACACGAACCGCGCAGGCCGCCGACGGTGTTTTCTTCGCGGCCGCGAGTACCGGGCCGCAGCAACAAAGCCGACGACGCGAGTCGACGAGGCCCGCGTTGCCTCCCCTATACCGCACTTGCTGGCCGTACTCCTAGAACGTCCGCCCCTCTCGGACCGCGGCGTGCACGTTATTATTGCGCTCGTTGCGCGCTGCGCTGTATAAATACGTAGGAGTGGCGTGTCCGCCGGATCTTTAACGTCCGTTACGTGGAAACGACTCGTAAGTCGCCCATCCCCGTCTGGTGTGTATAAATAACATACGGCGTTGTGACAGTATAAGGACGGCGGGCACGCGTTAAAATCGGGTAAAAACACGAGCGACGCGGATTAACGGCAATGCAGATGCATACCTGTTGAAAACGGAGCATAAAATGAACGGGATTCCGTGTACTGTACGCATACGCACAACCGCACGAGCTCGCGTTTATAAACGGGCGAACGTGAACTCCCTTGGAAAAATAGCGACTCGCCGTTTTTTTTTTTTTTATTCTTTCCCCAAATTCTGAGCGCAGCGAGAAACGTTTTGGGTTAACTATGCGTGTTTTTTCCTTCGGTAATTCCGTGAACCAGTTTTCTACCAGAAATCTCGCTCCGATTCTCGAATAGCGTCTTTTCCGAGCGAGAAATTTACGTGTATTTTTTTTTTTCTGTTCAATTTCGTACGGAAAACCACCTCTATTAAAACGAAACAAAACCAATCCCGGTTTACGGTTTTTCTTTTTCGTCGGATCGACCCGACCGGCAATCCTCGCCGTTTATCGACGGACGCGCTCGCACTTAAACGATACAATATAATTACGATAGTCGTTATCAATCATTGTCCTGCGCCGGGTCGGCCGTTCAGAGAAACAACGGCGTGTATGTGACACTGCTGCACGAGTATAGAAAATTGCTGCCGGGCAAATCGTACCCAACCGTGTAGGTAGCCGTAATAATTATTGTTATTATTATTATTATTATTCGTTTTCGATCGCGCGACAAACTCCGACAGTACAATTCGGCGAGTGCCCGCGGTAATATTACGGAATCGGAATGGGGGGGGGGAACCGTTATCGGTGCGGTACTCACGCGTACATGTATACGCGCATCGAGAAAAGACGGCACAAGAGTCGCGCGGCCGATTTATCGGCGTTTTTTTCCCCCCGCACGTTTCGGTTCGAGTGACCACCGTTCGTTCCGACCGATTTTACGTTTACAACACGGCGTACGAACGGACAAACGTACGGTTCGCGTGACTTCAATCAAATCGAACGGGCGTTTCGTCTCCGCCCTATATATTCCGCGAACATTCGCGCGGAAGTGCACCGACGAGTATATTTCCCAGAGACTTTTACGTACCGACACGTTCACGCGATGCCGAGTCACACTCTTATTACCATAACTTGTCGATGGCGAGTTGAACGAACAATACGAATCCGAAGAGAAACTTGGTTTCTTGCTCAGATTTATATCAATGGGTACAGCAGCGCCAAGGCCCCCCTATACAGCGATTACAGCATGGCCACAAGATGAAATACAAGTACTGTTTAAAGGAAAGAGAATATTGTACAGGACAAAAGTTATTTCGGTTGTCTGATCACTCCTCGCCGTGTACAGCGTCTATCCGGCGGAGAAAAACGATTTCTTCTTCCGGCGTAGACGTGTTATTTTCGTGTAAAGATCGTACATTTCAAAACGATTCGTCTAATCCGAGTACATTTACCGGTAAAATCGACGTCTCTCCGCGTTATTATACGGCGATGTTGGCATTACACCTGAGGCACCTCTTCCGAACGTCGGCGTCGTTATATCGTATCTAGTTAATAAAACGACAAAATAATAATAATAATAATATTAGTATATTAAATGTAAATCACGAACAGGAAACGTGTACACTTTGTTCTTATGCCAAGTCCTTTCGTCGACGTCCTTCCGTTCTCGTGCGCACGCGGTCCGGATGGGAAAACGGATATTAATATTACTCGTATAATATTAAACCAGTAATAATAATAATAATAATAATTTTACCCATTATACTCGTATATTATTTCGTATCGGACCTGCTCGGCGGCGATTATTAAGTCCTCGTGTCGAGTCAATTTTACGGAACGAGACGCGCAGAAAAAAAAAAAAAGAAAAAAGAAAAGTAATAATAATCGAAAAACGCTTTGAAACGTCGTCGGTTTGTATAAATTATTAGAATAGAAAAAAAAAAAAAAAAAAATGACCGATCTCCGCTATAATATTGGAAGGTATTAAGATTTCGTCCATAACCGGTGTTGGTGATGGGTATCGTCAGATTTCGCTGTCGGTTTTTCTCTTATATTATCATTACGACAAATAAAAAAAAAAAAACAACCGAACATTCGGGATTTTCGAAAAATGTCCTCCCGTTCCGTCGACCGTAGATCGACAAAAAAAAAAAATGCTATCGAAATCACAAACACTTCTTATAATAGAGGGTTTTTGTTGTTTTTTTTTTTCTTATTCGTACATGTCCGGTTCAGAGGCGGGCAGGTACCTACCTACCTGTATATTATACAACCGTATATTACTATCGACGGCGAAATATGTTAGAGAATTGTCGTTTTCTTTATTTTTTTTTTTTTTTTTTTTCTATATTAACGCGTCCGAACGTATATCGGACTTCTCGACGGGTAGGTATAACATTGGACGGTATTCGAGGAATGTCTGGAATTCGGGATTCCGCTACATAGGTAGGTATACCACCACGCGACCGCACGGAACACATTTGGTATACCATAGCTAATAATATAATATATATATTTATAGGCGGGTCGTTTTTTTTTTTTTTTTTTTTCTATTATAATATTATTATCGTGAACCTTATTATAACAGGCACATGTATCTTATTAAACACGCGTATACACCGGAGAACTATACATACATACGCGTTTATAATATTATGTTTTCAGAACCGGTTAGATAAAAAAAAAAAAAAAAGCATAAATTGTGACAAACACACACACACAGACACACACGCGCGCGCGCGCGCGTGTCGTGCGTTCTCGACGAATATCTTCTTGAAAACGCGATAGGTGTTTTTTTTTTCCTTCCGAAATACCGTATTATAATATTATTATTATTATTTTTTTTTATTTTCGTATAGATCGTTCGAGGTCGTTGTCGCTCAGATGTTCGGCGATGGAAGGGACCGTGGGCACAGTCGGTAAATGGAAGAGGGAGAGGAGACACAGAGCTGTGTGCACGTCGCCGGTGTCACCTCCGCCGTCTTAGTGAGTATTTTTTTTTCATTTTTTTTTTTTTCCAATGCGTATTCGAATATTTTCAAGTTCCATGTAACCAATACGGGTTTTGTACAACGCGTGTCGGAAAAAGCGCCACACGATGCCTACAAACGAAACGACTTGCAGTGTCTACATAATGATAATATTATAGGTATAGTGCCGTCTATCTATCCGAAAACGACCTGTACCGGTCTTTTTCTCCCGCCCGGTATTCAACCCCGAGGTTGGCTTTGTAACGGTTTCCATGTTCTTTCCACTATTTACTATCATCGCCTAGCTTCTTCAGTGCTCAGTACTTTGCCAGTCCCGTATCAGAAATTACCTTTTTTCGTACATTACGATGTTCTTGGTCGTCCCCGGTCTCTTGCCATTGCATCCTCCATTTTTATTATAATATGTAGACGGTCATCATCCGCGTGTCTGATAACGTGTCCTATGTTAAATGGAACACGTCCCGTCTTCTAACTTGAATCGTACATACTGAGTACCTTTCTAGTTCAATGTCCCACGTTTGTTCTCCACGCTAACTAATTCGTATCATTATTCTTCGTCTTGAAACTAACCAGAAGACTTAGTTCCGACTTGTTCAGCATCCAAACTTCTCAACCATATAATGCCATGATCCAGACATATACTTAAATTAATTGCAACGGTATGTCGAAGGCTTATTTGAGAGGGAATTGACCCAGGGCGCGGACTGGAGAATATTTGGTCCACTGTTGTAAAAGTTCACATTTTTTCAGTCGATTTGATTAGATATTTATTTTATCATTCTGCTAAAAATGTTCAATTTGAAAAATGTGAAAATGTGGACATCTAAAAATCCCTTACCTCCAGATATGGTCCTCTTGGGTCAAAATTTTGAAATATTAACAGTAATATAGCAGTCGAGATCAAATAGCGGTAGTGCTACCGGACATTGCATCTCGACGTCCTGTTACGCGTAGACATGTTTGTCGTTAGATATTACGTTGTTCTGAAATTACGTCGACGCGAAGGGAGTATTAATAATCTGCTATACCCGCACTTTGTCAAAAGCTTGAAAATAAAATAAACAACAAGCTTCATAAATGGGCCATTAAGGTATCAGCGGCCCACTGTTCTACAGCACAGTGGGCCATTCTCCGGCAATTATTGGTACTGACATTTCTATAGATGGGGGGGTTTATTTGAAGAAGAATTAATTAATATCAATTAAAAACGGCCGGAATCGTAATGTCCTACGGTACGTGGTATTTATGTCCTGCAGACAAAATAGAAATCCAATTGTATTAATAATATCAAAGACGGCAGAACCAGTGCCGGCGTTATATACGTACATATTGGCACCCGGCGCAAAACCACGTGTTTGCGCCCCTCTCTCCCAACTGATCGAATACAATTATTATTGTTGAGGCGCTCCCCCCTTACGGCTGGCGCCCCGGGCGTAGGTCCCGGTCGGACCGTTTATTGTAGTTACTGACATATTTCAGCCGTTAGGCTGCCACTACACCGACCGACCATCTAGAACAGACCGAACCATATTATACGTTTGGTGGAGTGCAAACACAATGAAAAACGTGGTGGAATTCGCTCTAATCACTTTTAAATATTATTTTTAGTTTGAGGAACTCTCAGGAGCCGTTAGACATGACGACGACGGCCAGCAGCGCCGCGTCCAGGGCGCTGCTGCCCAAAGAACGGGCGTCGGTCATCATGGCTGCTGCGGCGGCGGCATCGTCGCCCTCGTCGGTAACAGCGGCCACCGGGCACAGAACGTCGGCGTCCGGCGGCATCAGCGATCCAGTCATCGACGAACATTTCAGGCGGTCGTTGGGCAAAGATTACATGAACGTTTTCGCGCCGGCCGTCATTGCGCGGCGCGATCAAACGCCGGCCGCGGATCCCATTGATGTCGCCGGCGGCAGTGGCGATGACAACGACGTCGACGACGACGACGACGACGACGACGTGGGACTATCAGGTACTATTTACGTTGCAGCATTTACCGCTGAACATTAGCGCACATTGTATGTGAATTTAGCAGGTTCCAGAATAATATTTATGGTATACAGATTCGTGGGGGGCTTCGCCTCCCACACCCCCTGGTACTATAATAAACTACATCACGATAATTTTTAATTTCTATACGACCTCAGTTATAAATAGAACATAATTTTGTAGCTAACTGTTAGAGATATAATTAATATAAAGTAAGATAATATGATTTCTGTTTAATGTTTAAACGAAAACTGAAACGTACATTCAAACAATAATGTTTTAATTATAAATTCTTGAACCAGTAATGGAAAAAAATAATATTTTATCTAAACCAATACAACTACAATAATTTACAAATAATTGGTGAAATATTGAAATATATTCAGGGAAACTGGGGGTACTAAGCACCCCCCTATGTCACTGAACTAGGCAGAGATCAAAAAAAGTTAACGATTTTCAAAACCAAAATTCTTATCCGATATAAAATAGTTCCTATATCAGTAATTTTGATCATCTATATTGTAGCTTCATTTTAATTGTACACCTATATTGCTGGACAAAACTTAGGTAGGTATGAGTATTTTCAAAATAATTTTTCTTAAATTCTCATAGATATAGATTTTCAACACTCAGAAATAAATATGAGAAAACTTTTTTTAACACTTTTTACACTTTGTGTAATAATTATGCTAGTTAAAATAATATCTGAAATATACTTTAGGACCCTTTGATACTATCATCAAATCATTTTTAGGTACTTGTATTTTTTTTCCTGTTCTTATATTTTTTTTTTTTTTTTTTTCAGCAGTGGACGACCATTTTGCCAAAGCTCTAGGTGATACTTGGGTAAAACTGCAAAAAGAAGAATACCAAAAAAAGAGAAAAGAGAGTACTACCACCGGGGGGGATGGTGGCGGCAGGCAAAAGGTGAATGTGTACGCGGCGTGAATGCGATGGAAATTGACAGGAAGATAATAATAATAAAATGGAGATATTATATTGTATAATTTAAGGGGATCTGTTAAAAATGTATACAGCAGCGGGAGGAGAAAAGATTGTAAGGCGGTGGGAAAACTGCGTAGACTATTAAATTTTATGTATATGTATTCTTTGTAAACTTTAAACTTTGTAAATAGAAATAAATACAATAAAAAAAAACAAAAAAAAAAAAACAAAGTATTTATGAGACTTCTATAATAAAAACACAATATTGCACATTTTTTTTTTTTTTTGTTAATTTATTATTTTATTGAAATCTGAAATCATGTTTTACAAATTAAATATTCTATTTTAAATATTATCAACACCTTTGATTTTATATTAAAAAATTATATTTATGATATACTACTGAGATTTAAGATTACAGAATTGTACACTAATTTCATAATTTATCACACTATAAATTTTAAAAACAATAGAAAAATATAAAAAAACACTTTACTTTCTTAAATGACCTTAACATTAAAAAATTAAAAAGAAAAAAAAATCCATACTGCGAATACATTTTTTTGTTATTATATTATTTTAAATGAATCAATAAAATGTCTTTTTATTATAATAAATTAGCCTAATGTGACTAGTAAATAAAAGTAAATCACTTGAGAATTAGCATTTTCGAGTCAATCAACGATTGGTATGGGAGATGGTCATTCTCATCAAAGAGAATTACATCAACAACATTGGCATTCAGATTGTCCTGTGCAAAACATTTTAAAGACACATTATAATAAAAATAATAATGTTTATGTTTAATATTATTTATACATATTGTAATAATACTATGTAACTTACGACTCCAACGATTTTCAAATTTACACCCCTCAACAATTTTGACAGTTCCTTGGCAACGGCTTGTTCGTCAGTATGTTCATTTATTGTCAGATTAGCTAGCTGACACTCTATCGAAAACATCGGCAATTCGAAATATATTGGTGGGCAAGGTCTCAGACTGTAGTTAGACAATAATAATCAATAACAGAGAAAATTTTAAAGGAAATATTTGTATGCAGTGAAAATTGCAATTTAAAACAGAAGTCATAGGCACTGATAAATATTGAAAATATACGTGTGCAAAGTATTTTAAAGTTTATAACTGTATGTGCCTATACTTAATAATATGTTTAATATATAGTGTGAAAATCAGACATTTCTGAATTTGTATTTTTGGGTTTAGAAAATATTTCAATCTGGACTCAATTTTTGGTTACCAATGTCAATTTTAGGTTACATTCATGTTTTTGATTTTTGTGAAATTTAATATTAAGACTGTTCTAATTTGCATTTCATTCAGGACTGGTTCTACTGCATATATTATTTAAGGTATTAAACATACTTATTTTTAATCAGCTGAATCGATATGCCCATATCGACCAACATCACGGATTCACAGTTATCGCTTATAATTCCTCTTCTCCAAAATACAGTGTGTAAAACAATAACTGCAGTTCCTGGAAACAATTGTATACATTAAAATATAATCAATGTGTGAGTATATAAGAAATGGTCATAAGGTTTGGGGAGGTGTATAACTAAAACTTAATAATTAAAAAAAATAAGTAGAAAAACATAAAATACTATATTTAAAGTAAAACAAAAACATTAAGTTTTGTTTTTTCTACTTGAAGACATAATGATAATAAAGTTTCAATATCATCAGATTAGTATCAACGCTTCTACATACATAAAAATATATTTTCTTGTCATTAAACATTTAAATTTGTTGGTCAGAATGTACAATTTTTTAAAATTATATGTTCATTATTTTGTTTGATTTGTATTTAATGGTATTTTGTATACGCAAAACTAACAAACGCGTCATTTTAATAATATTTAGAGTTTATGGCTCACCTGGTTCAAATTTTTCGAGTACAGGAAGATCAACACATTGATTGAACATGTCTCTGTGCATTTTGTCCCGCATATCGATGATGTCGTGGCCGTTTATTTTATATACCAAAAACCTTATACGGGTGGGTCCGACGATATCACACACCTTCCCTTCAATAACTTCGCCCTCCACATTCAAACGGAACCTCGAAAAACTTGTGATTTTTTGTTTGTCATTCACCGTGCTGCTAAAATTATGTTTGTCTTTGTTGGTCATTGTTCGATTATCGTCTGTAAAGTTTATCTCGCAATCGGCGATATTTAAGAGTTTTATCTTGTCATTGTTTATCTCATCGTTATTATTTGCAGTATGAATCCCATCTTCATCTCTATTTATCGCATAGTTATTATTTTCGGTATACATCCAATCTTCATCTGTAGTGTCACCGAAATTGAATGGATCGACGTATTCTTTCGCAAATGAGTAACATGCTATGTTATGATTGACCAAGTATTGACAGATATCGGGACATTGTTCGGTTTTTATAAAGTTGATCTATGCGTACACGCAAACAAATATAAACAGATGATTATTATTTATTAGGATATGTTATTATAATATATTATATAACTAGTGATGGGCATAACGCTGATTTTTGACATCGAACCGAATCCCAACTTTTAAATTTTTCAGTCAAACTCAAACTTGAATTTTTTTTCCATATACTATACAGGGCATAAGTTCCCAAAGTGTGGGTCGCGTTATATTTTTTGGATTCTGAGAGGAGCGTTAGGAATGTTTATTTATTTATTTTTTTTTTCTATCCTTGAACAAATCTTCTACCAGAAATCTTGTTCCGATTTATAAGTTTAGCAATTTTTCCGAAAGGAAATCGGACAAGGGAGGTACTTTAGAAATGCCATTTTTTGATTTTCCTAAGAGCTTTAATAATAAATAAGGAAAATGTACGAAATATAGGTATTGGTTAAAAAATATTACGGCCTTTTTCTTTTTCCTGTGAATAAATTTTCTACCAGCAAATTGGATCTTTACTTGCGAATGAGAGTATGTGACTTAACAAACCTCAGGAATTATCCAGAAATGAAAAATAAACCAAAAAAAAAAGCCTTATTGATATTATCGTGTGGGTCTTCAAAATTTAAATATTTCCAAAATGGGTCGTACCATAAAAAGTTTAGTAACTTTCAATAAAGATTGTATGAGCAAATAGGATCCGGGTCATTTACATCCCAATAATACCTTTGGTAACGGTGGGGATCTAGTTGTGTCGGGATCAAATTATCTTGTATTGATCTAAAAGTCCAGATATCCGAATGTTAACGGTATATAGGTAAATATTTGTTTGAACTTTCAAATAATATACCCTTTCACAATAATTTTAACAATATGAACCCAGTAACTTGCCAGAACCCTGAACTCGGTGTCATCTTAGTACCACAATGTATTATATTGTCATGAAGTTAGAAGAATACGGTTATAGGGTTAAAGGTTTATAGAATTGTCAAAATCTAACACATAGGTAATAATAATTCAATCGTTGTATGAATAAGTTTTTTAAATTTTTTCAAACAATATTATATTAACACTATACCAATTTCATTAAATTAACATTAGGTATTTGTTGTACTTATATTTTTAAATTTATGGTATGGCGTTTCTTTGTTAGTTCAAAATTATCTAATTTGTATAGGGAATGAGCCACTGGTTAAGTATTAATCGTTATGGCCATTTCTATAATGGCACTATCAATTATAATTAATAATAAAAGGATTCATATGGCCGAGATCTAAAAATTTCGTGAATCTAAATGACTAGGGACCATATTGTTTTGAGATTTGAATGTCTCTGACCCGGTATAAATTCTTATCAAAATATTTACCGGGATCTCGATGATGCAAGATCTATTTGTCATGTTACTCTATATAGATTTAAAATGTACATCAACCATAATTACAATTACATTTTATTTTTATGTCCTGTTGAGTTGAGTTATACAACACTATAACAATTTATAGATATAACCAAATAACCTACTAACAAAATACAGCAATTCAATGTACGTATATAACGTAAAATGAGGCGTTTTTATTGTTGTTAACAAGATAACGGACACGGCAGTGAAATATTTCTACTTAATATGAGTTTTCCTAAATTAAAAATAGATTTTTCATATTTCATGACAATACTTATTGTTGAAATATACAAGGTTATTGCATAATATTATACCCCTTATCGATAAAATATTTGAAGATAAAAACAAAAATAGCAGAATGTGAACTGAATTTGAACTTCAAACTGTCGTAATCAATTCGGCAAATATTTTTAAGTTCGATGTTCGAACTGTATAAACTAAATAGTTTGGTTCCAAATTTTAATAATTGCAGATTCGAATCTCGAATGGAACCCTCGATTTTGGTCCGGACAGTTCGACCCATCACTACATAATATAATATATTATATCCACTGCCCCTTAAGTCCAGTAGAGTACACTCGTCACCCCCCACCCCTCGAAGAGTTTGATACGAAACGAAAACTTGACAGATAATTGTGGTTATTGTGTAGGTACCTACAGTTGGAAATTAAAGTATCACCCTCTTTATTTTTGAAAATACTGTTTTATTTAGCCTGGTTTAAAACTTGCTGAGTAATACTATTGCTTGTTTATACTTAAACAATTTAAAAGAGCCAGTACACTGTTTAAATAAACTACATAACATAGTTCACAGCTAGGTAATTAGAGTTGTTTATTTATTTGTTCATAGGCTCATAGGTCAAAACTGCTCCTTTGTAAGACTCACCCCATACAAGTTATTAAATGATAGATTCAAATCGACAGTCACTGTACATGGTTTTTCAACGAGCACACTGTGTATATGGTCCAGATTGGCTATATTCCAAACATTGTTTTTTGAACACTATAGAAAAAAAAAAAGGTGTAAGTTTGTATATTATTTTGTTACGTTTTTCGTATACAGCTAATCGCTTTTCATTTACCGGTGAAATGTTAGAGAAAAATCCCTTAATACACAACTGAGGAATATCTGTCATGTACACAGTCGACCGGAGTTGTTCGTGAGAACAAGTTTCAATATTTCCATAATCCAAGAACTGTACTTTGTATTGACCGTTTTCGTTTTTCTGCAAAATAATATTATTTACATAGTAATTCTAATTGATGATTTAATTTGAATTTACATTTATAACATACAACATAATGTGATCATGATATTTTTAAAATACTGACCATATATTTTGAAATGGTCTGTTTTATAATAGCTATCAAATTATTTGGGTTCTAAAAGAAATTCTAACAAAAAGTAAAATTAAAAACAACTTGAACAATAAAAGTGTTATCAATATAGAATGATCAACATTAAGATTTGTGTTAATGTAAATTAATACAAAGATACATATTATTTTGGAAAGTATTCTTTTTTTTTTGGGATTTGTTTTTAAGAAATGTCAGAAACAAACACCTTTAAGACGCCATATTACGGTTATTTTTTGTTATCCTCATTTTTGAAGGTGAAAAAACTATCTATTTTTAATTTTCAAATAGTAACCTACGTTAAAAATTTCTTGAATATAGTTTAAATACATTTAGGTTAAATTTTAAATATCCATCGACCTTTGGTCGAGATATTTCGATTTTAAGTTTTGGTAGGAAGAGAGTAGTGGAACACTATTCCAATGACACACTTATAAACAAATAATAAAATCAATAAGACAAAATTTGAACTTCTAAAACAAACTTTTACTTTCCCTTCAGTATTCAAGCACTTGTGTTACCTCACCACAAGGTTATAAGTATTTTTAATATGAAAATCGAATTACGTTTATTCATAATGTATGGTATATTAAATTTTTTTTGTTTTTAAACATTTATTTGAAAACATACAATCTGTAAGTGGTATTTTACAATACACATATGCAATCAGATAATATAATGTATTCTGTAGAAAAATAATAAAAATTAATCAAAAAACTAACATCCCCATTACCAAGGTAAATTATCTTAATATTATATACTAATAATAATATTTATTTTTAATTTCAATTTTATTTTATTTAATCCGTATTACCCAGGTTACTCATAAATCAACAAAAATAATTACATTTTTCTACTGATAATACCAATAACCTTATCTCCCCTTTAGGGTGTGCATAAGGGAGACAAAAGTAGCCTATATGTTATTTCTGGTCTAGAATTACATCTGTTCAAAGTTTCAGCTTAATCTGTTCAATAATTTAGGAGAGAATTGGTAATAAATATGCATTGATGCATCCAAACTAACTTTTGCATTTATAATATTATGTAGAATAAACAGAATTTAACATGACAATATGATACCTGAAATAACTTTTGTTCTGTTCAATATTTTAGTTTATTTGTTTGTATTAATATTTAGAGCCTTCCACTATAATTTATCTATTTTATATATTTTTTTAAAAACTAAGTAATTTTTTTAATTGTTTATACAAAATCCAAGAAAACTATTTTATAAATGTTTTTTAAAACAACATTTTGGTATAACAAATATTTACTAATAATGAGTTGTTATTTTACAATTTTTCGTTAAGTTTCTACAATGGTAATGGGATATTTTTATCTAGTGAATACAAATGTGTGTAATGTCTTTAAAATAAATAAATTATGGGTACAAACTTTTATAATGGTTCCACGGTACCATTTCTTGTCCAAATGATATTTGACAATAACCATTTGATTTTCGGTCCACTTGTAATTTTCAGGTTCAGGTTTAGTGTTAGCAAAGATTTCGTTTAATTCTTCTTCAACAGTTTTTAATAATTGAGAAGTTTCTAAAATAACAATGTGTATAAAAAACTTCAAAACATTATTATAATACATATTATTTTTAATATAAATATTTTATACCGCTATCATCTAATTGTAAATACAAGTTACATTCCATGTCAACATACATCACATACGCTTTAAATTGAGATTGAGTTAAAGGAGTAGGCGGCAACCAATACTGCATAGATTTTAAATGATTCAAATCTATTTTTACATTCAAATTTATGTCGTCCTGTTTGAAAAAACATTTAAGTTCAATAGGTTCATTGAAATTAATTAAATTCATTGAAATCCAGAATTAAATCTATATATAAAGTGATAAAACTTTTAGTTTATTTTTCTACAATATTTTTAAATATTTCCATTACAACGATGGTACAATCATTAATTCAAGGAGAATATTAATTTTCAGATTATAAATTATCAAAATTTGACACTTTGTGTAATGCACAAAAAAAATTTAAAATCCATTAAAAGCAACTTAAAACATACTTAATAGATAAATTAAAAATTACAGTAATATTTATATTTTTAACAATTATAATTATGTAACATAAGATCTTGTATAATAGGTACATATTTTAAAAGAAGGAAATTCAAAAATAATTTGTAATGAAATGTAATCCTGTGTAAAATTAAAATAAATGTATAACTGAGTTCATTTTTCCATAATTTTTTAAGCTGTATAAGAAAACTATCGAAAAAAAAAACAACCATGCATATGCAACAAATCTACAGGCCTTCGATATGTGTCATAACTGAGTCTACAGAATTTACATTTAAGTACAGTAGTACCTCAAACATCAAATCTTGTTAAGTTTTCGTACTTGTTGACAGGTTCTCTCCAATGTTGTCAGGTCATTAATACAATGATTTATCTATGATCATCGACTATTTAGTTATTGGACAAGTCTTTAATCTGACACCCCATTGGATTTTTTATTGGTTTATCATCTTTTTTTTATTAAAAATTGAAAGCACATTACGTTAATGTGATTTAATCCTCCATAATATTATACACTTGTTGATGATGAAAATTAATATAATATGTAACTTAACCAATTAATAATAATTATTAAAAGCTTGTATTTATCAATTTAGTTCACATCTTGTTATAAACAATAAATAATACCAGTGTTATCTTTGAACAAATGTTCAAGTAGCATAGTATTTTTTAATAATTTGGGTATAATACGCCTTCTGCCTTAAATATTTGACAGTTTCTTTGGATATAATGCAACTTAAAATTTCTGATTGCACCATCGATTTTAAAATTATATTGAACCATAAATATTAAGAAGGTGGTGTAAACACATAAAATATTTAATATACACATTTCCTTCATAAAACTCAAATCTTTATTCTTTAATGAATAATTAAGTCCATCATTTTAATGTAATTATGCTATGCTAACTAGGTTTATTAACAATTTTGATTTCAAATGTATTTAAATATAATTTAAAATGTATATTTAAATATAATGTTCACACAAAATAAGAATGAAGGATTATATATATAAAAAAAATTGTATGTAAACTTTATAATACACAGAAAAATAAAATAAATAAATTATGAAAATTGTATACTAATAATTAAATGTTTAATAAACAACAAACAAGGTACTCAATTTACAGTATTATTAATTTAGTTAAGATAAAATTAATCAAAACTTACTTAAAATTAAAATAATTGATATAACATATACTTACATTTAAAAAAAAAAAATATTACTAAAAAACTCTAGAAGTTATATAAATTTAGTTTAGCATGTTTCTTATTTTTTTTGTTTCAATTTACTCACCTTAAAATTGCTGAAAAAAAAAAATTTTTACAAAATAAAATAAATTCTGAGATACAATAATAATGTTTAAATAAAATATTAACTACTTCTATAGCTGCTCCGTTAGTTTTAAAAAAAATATGTACATTTGGTTTTATAGATCTTAAATTATAATATAAATTCAAAGCTTACACATTTGATGTTGAGATTGGTGTTAGTAGGTGTATTCTTAATCAAAAATGTACACTTTTTATTTTTATGAAGAATATAATTCAAAAACCCAAAAGTATTGTTGTTTTTCAATTTATACATTTAATGCATAATAGATTATAATAAACAATATAAGTTTGTATTGGATGATTTCAATTCACAAGTTGGTTCATTTTTATGATAGTGACTTTCATTGTTATCATCAGTTAGAATGAAAAAACAAAATATTTAATTAAGAACTTACTGTTTTTCAGTTATTGCAAAGCCCTGTTCTACCATAAATTTATTTATATTTATCCATTTATCACATAGTGGTTCCAAAGCTTTTGGCTGTATTACCTCTTTAACCCATATTTCTCCCAAGACTGTATTACTATCTTTTTTCCCCTATAAGAATAAAATTAAAAACAATTTTATCATATAATCCATATTGTATAAGAGCACATACTGTTTTCGCGAAGTATATTGTGTTATGTTTTTGTAACTCTTCGATTAAACGATCACAACTAAACTGAGGCCAATTTCCATCTGAAATACCCAATGGAATTAATTTGTCCATGCAACAATGTACAAGTCCACATTTTGCTTGAACAAATCTGTTTTCAAGTATATACAAAGAATTTGTAGATATTTGATCTAATGTTTCGTCCAAGTCGTAAAAATAAATCTGAAAAAAAAATCAATTTCTATTATGTGTCATAAAATTCATAGTTTCATTGGTTCACAATGTAATAATATTAGTTTTTATTTCTTAATTTGTTATTTATTTTTGTACATTGTTTAAAATATTATTCAGTATAAAAAAAAAACTTAATTACTAATTATTAGTATTAATTAGTGTTAGTCAGCAATTATTTCAAAAAATTTACTTTCCAGTATGTAAATTCCAGGTCTTTATATAGGTACTTTCAAATAAATTTACAAGTACTCCCATATCATTATTATAAGTTTTCATTGCGTAATCATGAAATAAACTAAAATTATTACAGAAATACTGTTATGTATGGGATTACTTAATTATTTCCATATTTATAGTGGAATTACTGAAATTTCAGAATATGAATAGAAGATATTATACATAAAAAAAATCAGTAAGCACCAAAGCATAACTAGGACAGACCCCCCCCCCAAAGGCCACCTTAATACATTAAAAATGTACAGTATTTTCTACAAATTTCTTCAGTAAAATTAAAAAAACATTTTTTTTTTTTTTTTTTAATCACAAAAGGTTGTTTTCTATGTTTTTCTCAATTAAATTTGTTAAACAATGTTTCATGATAGATTCACTAAATTATTTATTTTATGTAGGTATTTAATGAAAGTTATTCAATAAAATCAATACAGCTAACATTGTAGTAAATCATACCCCCCCTCAGTTCAGAGACCAAGTTATGCTTATGGTAAACACACAAACCTTTTGATTGCACTATCAATAATTTCAATTTAATTTTTGTTAAGAAAAAAATAAGTACACAAGAAACAAATACAGTATTCTTTATATGTTGTGAAATTTTGGTAATTCTACTATAAATATGGAGAAAAAAAAAATTTCTTTTGAAAAACAATTTTACTGAGAAATTACAGGTGGTATTCTCCTTAGTTAAGTTAACTTACTGAAGTAGTCTTTTTATTTTGTTGTACAGTTACAATTTTTCCTCTATACCAGTTATCATATTTCTGAATAAACACTGCACATAAATTATTTTTCTTCAATTCCACTTTTGGGATCTTTTTAATTTTATGTTCAGTATAAACTTTATTCATAAGTTCAGTTAATCTACAAAAAAAAAAAAAAAAAGAGAGTTTAAGTAACAAAACTATTTACAGTAAACATAAGTATTTGATTTCATGTCAACTCTGATATAAATTACAAAATAAAATTAGAAATTTTAACTGTTATCAACTTTTAAGTGATCAATAAAAAATAAAAGCAAAATTACTTTTGTGTTTTGTTTGATAAAAATCACAGTCAAAATTAATCAAGGGACCTAAACTAAATTTAAAGTAATACTGTAATAAGTTGACATTGTTTTACATCTAGTTAGGATTTGACCAAATAGATATCATTGAAAACAAATATTATAAAATGATTTGTTGGATACATTTTAAATTACTTTTGTGATAATAATGTTTACTAAATGTATTAATATATTACTTAAATATAAATTTATAATTATAAGATGTACACAATTAATAATTATACATACTCTGCTAGATCATAGTCTGCATATTTTAAAGTTATATCATAAGGACTGACCACCTTAATGACTAACATTTTGATACCAGGAACATCATTCTCATCATCCATTTTTGGAAATGTATGGTTTTGTATAGTAACTGACCTTGGCTTAATAAACACTGTTGCGTCACTATCAGTTGAAAACTTTATTTCATTCTAAAATTATAACATTTTGTTTGAATTTATACATATAAATGTTATGAACAATCTAATAAATTATTATTTATTTAAATAAAAGTTACATAATAGAATAACCAGAAGGGACCAAAGAAAAGTTAAAAAAAAGGGAACCATGAATGGGAATTTTGGATTTTCTTTAAATATTCATATCAAAACAATACTTTTTTTCTAATACTTGTAAACAAAACCTCATATTGTATTGATAGTTGAAACCTCACAGGTCATTGCATAAATTAAGATATATTATGTATCTTAATTTGTATAGTTTTTTTCAGTTTAAAACTATAATACTTCTATAAATGAAACAAGGTAATTATTAATCACTGGTTATAAACAAACATTTTAAAAGATCAACTCATTGTGTGATTTTTTTTCAGACGCCACAAGAATAAAGTCATTTTTCTAAAAATGTTCCTTCTGGTTGTTCTGTTATTTTGTAGTTCAACTAACTATTCTACAATTTATTGGTAGAGGTTTTTGATAATGTGATGGTTTCCTAACATTTTGTTTCTGGAATACAATAGACATAGGATTTCTGTTGGCTCCAAAACCTCGAGTTAACAGTTTTTGGTTTACACAAAACTCTCCTCTTGATGTATGATTGTATAAAATAACATTGTATGTATCATCATCAATATCATGTATTAATGCAGTCAAATTTGCATCAATATTGTGGTGGTGTTCTGTCAATTCTATAAATGCAGCACACGCTAAGTCATTCCAGCTAGTGCTTTCTATACCATCTATAGCAGGATAAATATCTGCCAACGAAGCTTTCACAGCCTAAAAAATATATAAATATATTAAAACGAAAAAATATTCAATTATAAATAATTATTATTTATAATAACAATGTTCACTATTCCCAAATCATAAAAATTAAGGATTTATAAAACACAAATTAATTTGTTGCAACAAAAATAGTTTTTTTATATTAATGTTTATATTACAGTAGATACAGGAAAAACATAGTCAATAGGTGGAACAAATTGCCACAAAAACGGGGTATGAATTGTTTAGTTTATTGTCAATATCTTTTTTACATACTAAAACTCTAGAAAAACATGAGTGTGCAATAAATAGTGCAAGATAATTTTATGCTGAAAAAGATTATGATATTAATTTTACAAAATAAAAGTAAATAACAAAATGGTGGTCAAAAATACTAAAAGTTATGCAGTGTTAAAAATTGCATTTTTATTATTAAAAATGTGTTTTATAATACAGATGCATAATATGTATTTCATTAAACTTACAAAAGAGAAAAGTTAAAATTAATAATTTTCTTCAAATTCTTTTAAATCACTTTCTTTCAGTTTACAATTTGTACAATCTTGGCCAGAACAGTTTAACATATCTCATTACATTTTACATCTTAACATTGACACGTAGATGTTACATGATGTTTCATATGTTATGGGCTGTAGTTGTTCTTTTTTTTTTAAACCCCTTTCTTCGAAATTAGTAATATTGGTGTTGATATTTTCCAACAAAGACATTGCAAATGTTTGTGGAGAATATGGTGTACAGCAGCATCTTCTGTAGGTGGCAATCTTACAATATTAAATTCACTTTTGGCAGTTGTGATTTTTTTTAAGTAGAGATTATATTTTAAAAGATACATGAACTATAATGTCAATATGCTGTAGATTTACTTTTACCAAATAAGGTACTAGTGGTATCATTCAGTGAAAGCATATCAACAATCAAACAATCTGTATGTTTTTTATTATTATTATGTACTATGTAATATTTCAATTGTTCTTGTATTTGAATACTATATTTGTTTTTTTTTTCTTGGCCAATAAATTATTATCTTCTCTTGTCTACATATGAAAAGAGATTAATTTTGCATCCCTTTTCGTCAAGCATATATTGCATCCATTTAATTTTACGTTTTTTTATCTCTACATGTAAATTACTGAAAATAAATATTTCATTTATTATGTTAAATAAGAATTACTAAAATATCGTTGAGATTAGCAACAACTATTAAGTGCTTTTCTTCTACTAAAGTCAGTGCTGATTTCACAATAATAGTGTCCACGTCATGAATCACAGTGTGGCTATTCACTTCTAAGTGTTTCCCAAGCCTGGATATAAAATACTGTTTCTTTTCATAATTAGGAAGAAAGGTCTTTTGCCAACAAAAAGTGAAAAGCTCTCAGTAAATTTCACTGTTATTGATGATTGTTTTGTGCTTCAATTAGACAATATTTATAAAATTCAGGGTCTTCTAATTTCGTTTGTTTCTGGTAATCTGAGAGAATGTTAGACACTATTTAACTCATAGTTACCATATCAGTTCATCACATCTCCTCATTTTTAAAAAAGATAACATTACTAAAAAGATGTTCATCAATCTTTTGTAACAGGTGACGGATATTGTTCATTATCAATTATATAGGAGGTCTTTTATTTTAGTAAACAGCTGCTTAACAGTGAACAGAAACAAACCTACATACTTTAAAAAAAGCATGTTTTTAATTTTCTACAGGGCGACTAAGAGATTTGCAACATAATCGTTTTGAGAATTATCTTGGTACTTCTTTGGGATCATGTCACCTTTTCGAAAACTAACTGTAAAATGTAAATGTTGGTACATTCGATCATAATACTCTACTGACAAGAGTTTCATCCCAAGTATGCAACTTCAATTTTGTATTGCTCTGGATATTATTTGGATTTGTGAACAGATGATGGCATTCGACACGCACCACTCATAAAGTAATCAGGCAATGGTTCAAAGAACACATGGACATTGTCTATCTTAACTTAATACACTTTGAAGTTTTGCTTTTACTTTTAGAGCACAAGATATAGTTCCTTTCTGTCATTTTCAAGACCCCAATAAATAAAAAAATAACATGTAAAAATAATGGGATTTCCTAAAATAATGATATTACGTCAATTTTTCGCATGACAATAGTTTGTGCAAAAATTATTTGAATTATTTAATTGTTCGTGCGACAATTATTAGAATATGACAATAAATTATTCGTAAAATATTATAATAATTTTAGGGAAACATTTGTACGTATCTATTATCTTTTCCAATAAATTCAACCAGTAAAGGGGCTTTTAAATTTAATATGTATATTTTTTTATTTTTTATTTTTACAAGTTATAAACAAACTGTATCAGAAATGCATGTGAAAATGTGATAAAAGTTACAATTACCTAGTCATGAGAATTTTGTTGAAAGTCACCCATTGATGACACTTTTTGTAATTTAATTTAAAAGGTATCATTTACGCCTCAGGCTTCTCGGAAGATTATCAGGTATTGTGGGAGTGGCCAAGTCTCTTATAAAAAATTTTTGTTTTATAATTTATTGATTTAAGTTTTGAGTTGATATGTAATGTTTGATTTGACACGTAGGGTGGAGCATTCATTAGTTTTCTAAGAGTGATATTTTGAAAGGTTTGGATTTTTATGATATTTGTCTTTTTGGCATTGTTCCAAAGCTGAAGTCTTTAGGTTCATAATGGTTTCAAAAGAGTTTTGTAAATAAGCAGTTTAGTTCTAATGGAAGTGTATTTATTATTGCATGAGGGTTTGAGCATGTGAAGACGATAATTCAATGCTAATTTTTTTGTTCTAATGTAATGGGCTCACGTTAATCTTTAGTCCAGAGTAAGGTCTAGGTATTTAATATTTGGAGAGTAAGGAATAGGAATACCGAATATAAAAAATTCTAGGACAAGGAGAATGTCTGAAAGTGAAGGTTGTGTGAACGGATCTATTTTGAGTAACTTTAAACTGCCATTTGGAAAACCATTTTTCCATGGCGATAAGGTGAGTTTGCAGATTTTTTGATACTATGAGTGGATCATTTTTAATGGAAATTAACGTTTTGTCATTAGCGTAGTCATCCACTGAAGTGTTGGGGTAGTAGGTTGGTTAGAAGCAAAAATGTTTTAGGGAATCCGAGATAAGATACCTCTTTGAGGCACACCAGCATTTACAGAAGTTATGTCAGATAGAGCTGATCTGTAACAAACTTGAAAATGATGATCTGTCAGATAAAATTGAATGAGTAAGTAGTAAGTGGGCAGAAGGAATTTCTTAAGTTTATATAAAAAGCCGTCATGCCATACTCTGTCGTAGACCTCTGAAATGTCTAAGAACACACAATTGCAATAAAATTTTGTTTTGAGGGAATATGAAATGGCATAAACGAATCTATGTACTTGATGTATGGTCGAGTGAAACAAAGAAGGGGAGAACAAGGGAACATTTCGACCAAATTCATATTTTCGTTGTCTATTATATCGCAACTCGGCAACGCGATTTCTGAAAAATAGTGGTTCTTAATATTGATCAGTACAGAGCCGGTAGGTAGTTCTACGAAATAACACGTGGTCGAACAACATTATGTTTGACACCTGTTTTAGAAGCCCCTGCGCCAAAATGTTCGGGAAATGCATTATAGTCTATGGTCCATATTCTTGCGAATAATATAAAAAAAAACGTTCTGAGATAATGGAGACGGGTGCAGCTACTGTTATAGATAATTTAATGTATACCTGTAAACAACGATAAACCATTTGCTAACGAAAAAATGATTCTGAGCGGAGTTCAGTTGATAGTGATGCTTTGTTAACAATATATAAATGCCATTTTATAGTAAATAATTAAATAGGCTTTATATATTTTCTTTTATAACATTTGTTTAATGTTGTACCGATTTTCCCAGATTTCCAATGGCTTTTCAAATTTTATGAGAAAATTCTTAAAGGACTAAACATATTTATATTTGAGTTAATTTTTTTTATTTTTATTATTTTCTGAAAATTTTAATGTATCACACATTTATATCCGATGAATAGTTTCTAAGTAACAGTCATTTTAAATTATATTAATCCGTGTGAAAACCGATGTTATCGCGTAACACGATTAGGTTATTCCCTAGATAACANAATTTAAAATGACTGTTACTTAGAAACTATTCATCGGATATAAATGTGTGATACATTAAAATGTTCAGAAAATAATAAAAATAAAAAAATTAACTCAAATATAAATATGTTTAGTCCTCTTCCGTGTGAGTAATATATATGAAAAAAAAAAAAAAAACAGAATTTGGTTATCTTTATTATCTCCGGAGATATTTAAGGGGTATATTTAAGTGGGACAGCCTGTATTAAACAAATACATACATTTATATTTCAATAAAATATTTGTTTTGCGAGTAATTCCTGATTTCTGAATTGACTGTACGTATTGTAAAACATTTTTTTGGTTGTTTTTTCCAGATTTTCTCTTGCAATGATCGACTTCAATCTAATCAGTGGGAGCTTTTTTCGTTCATCTCTTTTCATTAATTTTACAAATAAATTTCATAATCCACTACATTTAACACAATCCATAGAATACATTTTTTTAGACTAACAGTT
Source organism: Cinara cedri (assembly GCA_902439185.1). Taxonomy (NCBI): domain Eukaryota; kingdom Metazoa; phylum Arthropoda; class Insecta; order Hemiptera; family Aphididae; genus Cinara; species Cinara cedri. Next base: position 333,980 of record CABPRJ010000004.1, read on the forward strand.
ATTATTAATTAATATGGTTACATAACTAAGTAATTATAATTGTATACCTTAAATAATCAGCTATCGTTAATCTTGCGTATTGGTTAGCAATTATTTTATCACATAAGGCCGCCAATGTGCGGAAATAAATATTTTTTGAAAATATTTACTCAAAGAGAAGTAACGTCCCAGTATAAATAATTAGTAAGGGGAAATAATTATTAAAAAATAATAATATAGTAGCTATGTTCTACTGCGTCCCCTCCTCAAACCTAGCACTAATTAGGCATACCGGTATACCTAATAATATTAATAATATAGACTATAGGTACTTATACGATATTATTACAAGTTGTAATTAATTATTATTATTATTATTATTAAATATTTACTGTTTTTATTAATTTTATAGTTTTTAAAGATTTCAATAAATATTTATAATACATACTATAAGTATTTTATACAAAACTAAAATATGTTTAAAAGTTTTCAATTAATTATATTTACTAACAATTTACATTAATAATACTATAAATAATCGATATTTCTTACCAATTATTGAATAGGTTGTTTCTAAAAATTTGGTTTCGAGTGATATTGTCTTTATACCATAAAATAAAAATGAAATATGAAAATTAAACTTCAAACTTAAATGTCCAATATTTTATTTTTATTTTATTATTCAATATAAATCGTTATTTGTTATCACTGATCATTAATACCCACTTTAAAACTACAATAAATTACATGGTATTTTTGTTCTCTAACTGCACATATTGAAGTTTGCTATTCTGTTTACTTCTCATTAAAAGTATTATAGTCACCCCCCGTGACCATCACATAGGTTTTTGCCATGTTGGCGTGTGATAAAAATACAGTGATAATCAAAAACCCATAGGCCCGTTCTCACAAACGAAAACGTTGAGTTTTAGACGGAGTTTATAAAATAACCGACCAATCGTGGTCGGCTACCTACGGAAGCGTAGTAGTGCCGACAAAGAAAAAAAGAAAATTGTAATTTCGACATTTCTATAAGCAGATTTATTTTTTCATGGCTCTTGACTCTAGCATACTTGGTCAGTCCGTCGCGCGCTCTGTCTTCACATTGTTGAAGGCTTCTTCTAATTCTACCATTAGCTGACCAATGAACTATGTAGTCAACAACAGCCAACAGGCAAGTGACAACAGCAGAATGCGCTTAAATAATTTGATAGAAAATTATTTTCTTATGAGTTTTAGTTGCGATGAATAATACATTTGTCAAATAATGGGATAGATATATCTTCGAACTTAAACGAAAATTGAAACGGCTTGATTTTTACAACGCCTATTAATACAGTATGAGAATATTTAGAAAATTGTATTTTGGATATTCAATTCTGGTTGGACGTATTTTGTCAATTAAAAGATGGTGAACTATTTAGTTTTACAATGAAGTTTATTTTTTTTTTGTTTATGGTCTGTGGACATTTTTTCTATTGGTAAACTTACTCAAAAATATAGACTATGGTACCTTTTCTGAAAGCTCTCGTTTTCTAGTTAGTAGTTAAAAGGGGTCAAATTTTGATTATCGAAACCGTATTCAAAATATAAGCGATTAACCAGGAGAAAAGTTAAAATGTCGAAAATAAAAGTCAAAATTACAATAATGTCGACAATAAATGTTAAAATTTCGAAATTAAAAGTTAAAATTACAATTTTTAGATTCCGAGCGTATCGAGGGAGCTATTGGTTTTACTAAGATGTTTATTTATTTTCCTTCTTTTTCTAGTCTATGGACACTTTTTATTCTGGTAAACTTGCTCCGATTTTTACGTGTAGCAACTTTTCTGAAAACTCAAGTTGTCTAGATGATATTTTAAACGGGTCGTTTTTTTTTTATTTTTGATGCCATTTTTTAAATAAAAGCACTTAAGTGTGAAAAAACGTACCAATTTCACGATTTCATTATTTTATAAAATCACAAAAAGACGACATTTTCTACCAGAAAAAAATGATTTAATCGAAAAATCACAAGATACATTTTTTGTTTCATTTTCTCTCTTTCTCATTGCCGAAACTTTTTAATCATTTTTGAGCTTTTAAGGAATTTTAATTTTTGGGAATTTTTTTGCTTTAATTCAGTTATTTATTCGGTTATTCGGTTAATTCGGTAACACGCAGACTTGAAACTTGGTAATAATACTTATATTGAACTTATCTAGATGTAGTAAAATTTCCAAAATGATAAGATTTTTTTTTTTTAATAAGCGTTTTGAAATGAAATTTAAACTGAAATCTTAAAAAAAAATTACGACAATTCAAATTATGTATTACTGAACTAGGCTGGGATCGTCTTTCATCAAGCAATGGTTTATCGATGCTTACAGATATAAATAAAATAACATTATGTTTCCTACCTTCCCAACTTCTTACCTACAACAGTGGCCACTCCCATCCCCAGTATAAGTTATTTTTTTCTCTTAGTTTAATATGGATAATACTACGCTTCAGTAGTTATCAGCTATAAAAATTCAGTTTAACAATTAGATAAACGCCTTTTTAATGATGGTGAGAATGGTCCTAATATACTCTAAATAAGGTTATTATAAGGTTTTACGAGTTAAATTTTTAAATAATTATATAAAAAAAAAATTAAAAAAAATATGTTATTTTTTCAATCAGACAAAACTATAGAATTAGGGGAAAATGTTGAAAACCCCAATTACTATTATTAAAGATTTAGGTTTCACGATAACACTGCTTAAAACAATGTTCCTCTAATATTTCATGGTGCCATCTGTGATGGCATCTGCGGTGTCATCACAGATGAATAAGGAACACATGAATTGTTCATCATCTGTACTCTGATCAGTATGTCTGACTAATTACTATATAGAGTAGTACTAACTCAATACTACCAGTGGTACGTGTATGTACTATAATTTAAGAACCACTGTTTTTAACAAATATTATACTTAAACAAAGGTTTGAACTCAAACTCCTTTTTCACAAATTTTGAACACATTATTAAAATTAAATTTACCTTTAAAATTTTTATTTTTTTTTGATTTTAATTTTAAACCTAGATAAAGAGCAGAACAAAAATGTTTGGGCTAAAGTGACTAAACCCCATTCAAATTTAACTTACCAGTGGTGGTGTTTTAATAAGCTCTTTGTCAAGCACTCTTAACTGATCCCAAAGCAATGTTTCTGAATTACCATAATCAATGTAAAAAACAGTAACCATACGCGGTTCAGGTAAACTGATTATTTTTGCTCGATACCAATTAGAATCAATAGAATATTTAGCAGCAACTGCCATGCCTGAGCAAATAAAATTAAAATAAATTTACTATTACAAACCCTAAGACAATTAAGATATTTTTAACTAAAATTAAAATACCAATTTGAGGTGTATATAATAAATAACTCTTATGTGTATCTATTTCAGTAGATCTGTATTTTGTCTCCAATAATTCCATAGTTTCTCTTAATAAATGGATATTCAGATCATCATCCTATTATGAAAAAAGTATAATCATAAATGTACTAAATAACAATATAAGTATTAGATAATAAATGTTCAATATCTGAGTATAATTACAATCCGAAAATAAAATTCGCTTGGTGAAATTAAATGACTCAAGATAACATTATATCTTTCTTTTATTTCCAATTTTTCTCTTTTAGGCAGAGTTAATATGTTTACAAGTTGTTTATGCTGTAAACAATATAAATTTCAATTTAACTGTATTAATTTTTATTTTTATTTGTATTTTTACAGTTGTTTTCAACTGTTTTAAATACTTACCAAAGAATCGTTTACATATTGGGAAAACTGACCACCATAGCCCATAAAAAACATAGCTTGACGTATGGGTAATTTATAATCATTTATTTTCCATACAATTTCTACCTCTATTCGTTCAGTGTCTAAATTTATAGGATATAAGTAAAATGATCCAGTCTTTTCTAACATCAATTCACTGAATATTGAGTAAGCATCATTTGACCAACCAGTTGTTAAGCTCGGTTTTAAATTGTATAAGGCACAGTTATATGCCAACGGAGGTATTAAGGTAATGGATGCTGATACGTTTCTTATTCTATATTGTAACAAATATATAAAATATTTATAATATAGAAAAAAAATAAAGGTATACATAAAAAATTTGTTATCACAAATTATCAAACAATCAAACAATAAATTATCCATGAACATTAAAGTAAGGATACCAAACACAGGCGATTAGCACAGAAAAAAGATTAATACATAATATTCTCTATTCTATTCTGTGCTTAGGGGGAATTCATATTTGAAAATCTAAAGTATATACTTAAATTTTAAGATTTTAAGGATTAAGGGAAAAAAAAAATTATATTAAAATAAGATTTAAAGCAATTCCATAATGACAGGAAAAATTAATTATTATTGTACAATGTTTTATATTTCTATTTTAAAATATTTAGTTTTGTGATAAATAGAACTTTAAAAATTTAATACTGACTAATATTAGGCTCCTGCACCTTACTGTGGTTTTTTTATTTTTGAATATACTAAAGATTATATTATTCGAATATTATATTGACAAATACATATACTTTTTGCAATTTTGATTATTAATTATGTATTTATGGTATTAGTGACAGAATGTAGGTATTTAGTTATTAAGATTTATTATTATTAGTATCTACATGAATATTTGTTGATTATTAGTATTCTAATTACAGGATTTTTACAATCTAGTTGTGCATTTTATAGAATAAGATATTATAAATGAATATAATAATATTTTAAAAATTAGTCTTTTAATATTTTTATACTAATTTATATATAGGGCCAGTTGTAATTGTTTTTGGCCTAGTGCTTGGTAAGTTTCTTTTAAAACAAATTTATTTCACATTCATCTTATTAAATTGCTAATTGTATGTTCTAGAATTGAAGAAAGAAAATAGATCTTTTTCTCAATCCTTACTAAAGAAAATTTTTCGCTCTTTACATTAGGTATTAATTAAACCAATTTCATAAACATCTAACCAGCTAATGTCCTTCACAGGGAACATTAGGATAAGCTCATTATATATAATTAATACATATTTTTTAAAACAAATCTTGAAAAATGTTTAGGATTTACTTAATATGACATATTACTATTCATTTTTGTATAGTTAGAAATATAATTATATTGCAAATAAGTACATAATATGAAAAATAAAAAGATTCTAATAAAAAAATATTTAATTCTTGAATAGAAATTGTTAATAAATAAATAAATCTGATGTAAAAAATTATAAGAACGTTATAATTACAATTAAATTAGGTACTCTATAGGTATAGCTTAACAAATGAATGAAACCAAATTGTTCACTTTTTGACAAAAAATTGACAAAATTCCAGAAAAATGAATGAAATCAAAACAATAAACTATTTTGAATTTGTTCCTTTTAAGCACTGTTGGAATCCTAAAAATTTGAAACTTCTTTTATATTATTTTTAAAAATTGATCTTTAAAAATAATGTTCAGTACCTAGTAGTTTTATTATTTAATAAGTTATATTTTATAATAATTGGCTTAATAATTTTAAAAGCTACAAATATCTTATGCTGCCAAGTGGCCATGTAAAAATGATATCACAGTACATTTAGACAGAAATCACACAGATATTTTGTTTTATTTTTATTAACACAGATCAGTGTTCTTACACAAATGTTCATACAATTATAGGACAGTGGTTTCAAACAAGTGGACCGTGTGTCATATGCAGTCTGTGAACCATTTCAGTGCGGCCCGCAATAAATATTTATTTCTTCCACTTTGAGACTACTAGGATAGGCCACATATTATAGCACTTTATGTGGTTTCAAACATTTTGTGAAAGAGAGAAGGAATAAATAATATCTATTGTTTTCTCTCTGCTACATGGGGTACAACTAATTTGATTGTTTAATAATGTATAAATTGAATTATTGATAGTAATTTATTATCTCCTATAATAGGTCCATATGATATTTCTATTTCTCTTACATAATATCTAATTGTTAGATTTATGCATAAGACTTTTTCAATTTTATTTTATTTTATTTTGATAACGTGTTTTGTCGATTGAAACAAAACATTTATATGGTTATTAATATAACTCTAAAAAAGTTATGCAACTATCAAAAAAAAAAAAAAATCACCTGTCTGCTGTTACAGTTTCTGTAAAACCATAATCAATAAAAAAAACCGTATACATATTTTGATTGTCTTCTTCAAGGATGTGGATTATATTCCCTCGGCACCACTTATTAGAAGACATTTGTACGGCGTACATTATATTATCTACAGGAAAATAAATCAAGTTTGTTAGTAAAAAAAAATAAACTTGTCTTGAAATGGTTTAATATAATAATATAATAATTTATGATTCCCAAGATACAAATGACAGAGACCACTATTCGAGAAAATGCTTAATATAGTTAGGTTAATATAGATGGTTAAAAAATGTATTATTGAAAAAATAGACATGAAGTAATTAAAGATTGACCCAAAGACACCCATAAATAATTAACAACTCACTTTTTTCAATAGAATCCACAATACTGTGTTTGTTCTGTATGAACTCGTTGAGTTTAGTTTCAACCAATTTCATAACAGATATGTTGGCGTGCAGTTGCACATAGAAATCAGATGGACTATTGAGGTGGATTACAATAATAGATTCAATTTCGGTTTTGGTGATCTCTTTTACGTAAGAGGCATAGTTATTGACCGGTGACAACGTTTGTTCAACCTTTGTATAATTCAGTAAATGGTCAGTAGGTATACTGGATTGGGACGATCTGGACGAGAGCGAAGAAGAAAGTCTTATTTCTGAAGCTGTTGAGCTAGATGACAAAGCTAAATGTCGAATAACATACATGTACATAAGTATAATAAATAATAACAATAACAATATTGTTGACTGTTAAAGTACTTACCATTGTCAATTTTTAAGTACAATGAGTAATTGGGAGGCAATTCAGGTGAGTATTCCAACAAGTAAATGTCACCCTTATCGACTTTCGGAACAATGCACTTTTTAATGGATTCCATAAAAATATCATAGTTAAGGAAAATTTTGATCTGTTTGGAATCGTCCCTTTTTGCTATGTAAAATATCATGTTCACCTCACGTCCAATATCATTAATAACTTCAGACAACAGAGCAGACGAATTATGCCTGTTCCTCAACATTACATCAACCGAATTCAATTTCTGTTGTAAATTCTTGAAACGATAAATTATAAAAATAAAAAAACAATAATACATTCACTAATCGATTCAAATGATAATATTGTAAGGGCGAAATAATATAAATACTCACATCAATGGCATTACTCAATTGGTCAGTAACTTTGTTTATCGAATTAAAAACGGATATTTCGGCTTCGTTCAACAGTTTTAACATATTTTGCTCCAAACACTGTAAAGTGCCAATTGCGGAATACACGAACATCGTGAGGTTACGTTTCTCGATGTCTAATTCGTTCTTCGGATCTTGGTGTTTGAGAATTTCTGATTTGAATCCCTAGAAAAAAAAAAAACCAATTAGGTATCAGAAATTTTAATTTTATTTCTTGCAATATATATTTTTCCAATGTAATATACTTCTAACGAATACTAGTACACAATAATATTCGTTCGAGTTACAATTATTCTCGACAATATTGAAAACAATAAAAATATCAGGATAAACAAACTATAATGTAAAAACGATTTTATTCGTAACCAAACATATTATATACATAAATCAATTTTTATAATATTCGAATTTCAAATGAATTTTCATAATTATTCCAATTAACAAGATTTGAATGACGTGAGAGATCTATTGGTTTTACTATAATATGTATTTTTTTTCTGTTTGTAAACTACTTTTTTCCTAAAAATGTTGATCCAATCAATCAAAAGATAACAATAGACCTTTTTTGTTGCATTTTGGTTCTAGTTGATAAGAAGGATTTGTTGAAATTTTTATTCGTGATGATGAGGAAAACTGGTTCTTTAGTTTGAAAAAGATTAAAAAATTAAAATTAACATAATCATTGGCAACCATTTTGGTTAATTTTTTGTTATAAAAAAGTTTTTATTATTATTAATTCTTTATTCCTTTTATTTTACATTTTTTTATTCGCTCAGAATCGTTTTTCGTTAGCAATGGTTTATCGTTGCTTAAGGTATAAATTAAATAACTTTTAGTATCCCAGTTTTTTAACTACCCGCTTACAACAGTGGCCGCACCCGTCCCCAGTATCAGTTTTTTTTTTTCAAAAGTCTGTACGAAAATTAATATTGTATAGTCTTATTTTATTTAATACAATATTATGCTAATATTTGGGTTTTATATAATAATTCACGTACGGAACTAAAATTATGGTTTTTTATTTTTTCTTTTAAATTATAATTAATTTCATTAATAATGATATACCTATACATATATATTCGGCATGCATAATAATATATTATTGCGGGGTATCAATTAATACCCTTCCACTGTATATGCATTACTATCTATACTTCCCCTTCCGGATCTTTTCCCATTGCTCTTTCGAGTTGCCGAGGCCACACTCGAAGCCGTCTCGTGACCGGTCATGGGCCTAGCACGAGTGAGCCGTCAACCGGCTTCCTTGTATGTTCTCGAAAGACATGCGTACGATTCTACAATTATTATATTTTACGATTCGAATGAACCTCGATAATTCGCTACACACGCCGTCGTCGTTCGTTCGTTAACCATTTGTCTTGACGTCGTAATTATTATTCGAATATTTACATTATTTATTAAAACGACAACGCAATAATGTTCTCTTCAAACGAAATGCGCAGTATAATTTTATTGTGCACGGTGTTTTCTATCGCCGTCTTCATACCGATCATTGGTAAGTAGCGATGATATTTTTATACTAGTTCGTTATATGCATAGGTTGGATTAAATTTCGAAGAAATAAGAACATTAGAAATAGCTTTATTATGCAGGGACGTATAAAGGGGGAGGGGGAGGGATGTGTGTATTTTTTTTAGAGCTAAAAAACGTACTTGTTGGTAATTTTAGTAAGTATCTTTTTTAGTGAATTAAATTTTTTAATAGACAGTATACCGTATAATATTTCATCGTGTTAATACAGGTGGACTGTGGATTTAACGATACTGTAATTACTGTCGCTGAACCATACCACAGACTAACATAATGCTAATATATATTATTCATTTGAAAATAACAGTGTGACAATACTATTTACAAGTTTACAACCATTGGGTATAGGCATTACTAGCTCGAGGTAATTTGAATTTGGGAGCTCGGGTTTCGTCTAAAATCATTTTTCACGTATACTTTTTTTTTTTTTTTTTATGGTATTATAAACAAACTTAAAACGCCTTTTTTCGTACACAGACTATAGATTATGTTTTTTCCGCAGATCTGATCCCCTCTCCTCCCATATAAAATGTATAAGTTTACCGGCTTTTAAGTTTATACAAAGTATAATATTATTCGCCCGATTTTCAATTCTACATAGATTATACATAATTACGGTTTGCCCGCTCTGTTATTATCAATACGTAAATTTACACACGAAAAATGTCACGCTTGGATATGGATTACTTTAATCCGACCGATCGATGTGCGTCGTTTTTAACGGCAATTAAAAAAAAAAAAAAACAAAAACAAAAACAAACTGTAAACGGCTCTAATAATCAAACGCGAATATATTATTATCATCCCGGATCGATTGGGTTGATATTGTAAGAGGAAAAAAAAAAAAAAAACCCAGACGCACCGACGAGTATTATTTACTGTAGTGTGCACCGGGGCACAGCAGACCGTTTAGAAAGGGAAAATCGGCGAACCCGCCGGATTGTCATGTAACAAGAACCGCGTGTACTTGTAGTACCTAGTAGCTGGTAGGTATTGGTAACTTTAAAGTACGCTGTTATGGAATAAATTATTATCATTATTATTATTATTATTATTATTATAATGCTCGTTTGTTTTCTGAATGGATAACGCGCGGCACAAAGAAACAGGTTTCCAGCGTAAATAGTAAGTCATTATTTTTGGAATATCGCCAGCCAAAGCGGGGAGGCGACGGGGAGATAACGAAACCTGTTCTCCAGCGCGCCGAAGAGCACCCTATTATAGGCACTGAAAACGTGGGCAAGGCAAGGCAAGGCAAAAAAAAAAAAAAAAAACGACAAACTTTTATGTCAATAAATAAAACGCGCGCAATTTTGCAAATTTCGGGTACAAGGTCTCGCGGGAGTCGCGCCGTAAGAGTAAATATAGGCGCTTTTTTTTTTTTTTTCGAAAGGTTTTTACCACGCCTCCCGGTCACGTATCTGGAACACTCGGCGTACGTGTATAATATTATACGTATATATATATTGTAATGGCTCCGGGGCGAGCACGACTTCGTTATTAATAACGATTGTGATAATAATACGACCGGCGTAATAATAATAATAATAATGATTTAAAACGCCCACCGGACGCACGCGGGCGGTGTCGGGGCAGTGCGTCGTCGCCGATGGAAAGTGGCGAAAAACAGGAGTTTAAATTTCAGTGTACCCGCTGTAACGTTAAGGTCGTAGCCGAAAACGTGTTAAACGCACTGGCGAGCGTTTCGTTGGAATGATAAACGCAATAATAACAATATTGCGGAAAACAAAAAAAATTATAATTACGCGCCCGCGTCTTGCGGTGTGATTGATTGTCGGAACCGCAGTTTCCAGAAATCATTACCCATAAATAATATTATTATTATCGTTATTTTATTGAAAACCATCACTCGGCCGACCTTCGTCCGCGAACATAATATCGTAGTAACGTTATTGTTATTATTATTATTGTATTGCGATCTACACGGATTTCGATTATTGTCATTTATCATCGTCGTCGTTATTATTAGCGAGCGCGACGACGACGAACCCACACGCGGATGCTCCCACAAAAAGATCTCGTGTTATTTTAATACAACAAATAATATTATAATAACATTACGATTTATATGAAAATAATAATAATAATAATAATAAAAAAGACAATGGTCTCATTAATAATCTGCCACGCACACACGCATAATATTATTATTACGTACGCGCGCGCGCGCGCCCTAACAGGTACAGATTGTGTACAGGGTGATCAATAGATCGTCCGGAGTAGTCACCCGTATACTGTTTTTCAAATATTGCTGCGCGGGGTCGCACCGAAATACGTATTTGCACAGAGACAAACTCGATTACCCGAAGATCAATTAAATTCTGTACCGTAAACCGCGTTTTAAACTTTATCTGTCGATAAAAAAATGCACCTACTTTATTCAAGAGTTCAATTACAGGGCCCATATAAATCGTCGTGTAAAAATTTATGCACAGTTAAATTTCACTATCAGTGTTTTGCGTTACTTCTACTGTCGGTACAGCGGAACCATATTTTACACGTTAACCAGTATATTCTGACAATAACCCGAATATGAAACAATGATTGAGCAACGCTCGTTAATCTAACTCAATACGCCGACACTTAAATTTATCAACCGTTAATTTATCGTTATGTGAATATTAAACACTGAATTTATCAATAGATGACGACAAGTTTGGGGCGACCGGGCGTCGGACTTTTAGATTCGGAGCCGAGCGAGACACCTAATGGTTTTAATGTGGCGCGTGCGTTTCGTTTTTTGTCTGTAAACAACTAGCTCCAATCGAAAAATGACAAGATATCTTTTTTTTTTCGTAACATTGTGGATCTAGGTGGTGGATTATAGATATCATTTTTGATTTTCTAAGGGTTTCAAAATAATTGGGAAAAACCTGAAAAATACGTAAATGAAAACTGAAAAATTTACGGCCTAATTTGCGATTTTATTATTTTCAATTTTTTGACTTTATATTTTTTACCAGAAATATTGCTCCAATAGAAAAATTATCAGGGACCTGTTTTTTTGTGGTATTTGTAATCAAATGTAAAAAAGTAGTTGAGCAAAACTGGAAAATCACGCAGAAAGAACAATTAGGTTAAGTAAAAACGTTAGTTTACGTTAAGTAAAAAATAAAACATGACGTTTTGACAGTAAACTTACATTTACCATTTCTAAACGTGGTAATATATTAATACATTTTTGTGTGTTTTGAACTATTAATAGGCATTTTATGTTTGCGAGTTTTTTTACTGAGTTTTTATTTGGTAGGTACTATGTGGATATAATTGTTTACCGAACAGAAATGTTTGAAAAGTTAACGGGAGGTTTATTAAAAGTTGTACTTAGTGGTAAAAAAGTTGTGTATCATACGTATAAACGAACTTTACTCAAAATCGTTTTTTTTTGTTGACAATGGTTTATCATTGCTCCCAGATATAAATTAAAAAACTTTATGTACTCTAGCTTCACCATTATCCACCTACAACAGTGGCGCACCAATCACCAGTATCAGCATGTTTTTTTTCATTTCTATACTTTATTCTTTAAAGTTTTAATACACCAATAGTTCGTTATTATAATATTAACAAATTTCGTTAAAAGATTCAAAATCCAAAAAGTTCAATAAGAAAAATATAAGGGGTTTTGGAGGAAATGCGGTGGTAATTTTTTTACGTAACTTGTAATATAGGTCGTTATTTGAAAATCAAAACGTGGTGCCCGGTGGTTTTACTCTCCAACCATCATAAGAATATAACGTTACATTTTATAGCGTTGCTCGTTCTTATATTATCCCAAAGGAAAATTCTAAAAAAAAAAGTGATTATTTTTGGAGATAATAAGTGTCTTACGTGTATATAACTCGATCACCTCGATATCAACGCCATCCCACAGGTTACACTCGCTTAACAAGTCCTAAAGTGTGTTTTAGAGAATTAAATGTAAAGTGTACGAGCTCGAAATTATAACAGTGTGTTGTGAAAATGTATGAACGGGTGCTAAAGGAACAGAACGCCCCGAGGCGCCGAAAATGTAAATACGTCTCTAGATATCACCCTGTATATAATAAACCATACCTGTATAATATCATTCGCGGGTTATAATAATTATGACCCGTGAGGTCACACGTCTGCTGTTCGGGCGCGCACGCCAACGCGTGCCTAAGAATATTATGAAATAAAAAAAAAATAAAATAAATATAAATAATAATAAAAAAAAAAAAACACGTTACGAAGCCACTTTCAAACGAGTGCACACATTATTCAACGTTTGACCCGGAGTCGATTCCGCTGCCAAGCCGTGTGTGTTTTTTGATTGACAAAACGCACGCATTTGCCAGCGGTCATTGCGTAACGCTCCGCGAATCTATAATCTATGATAATGTTATTAGGTTAGGTTGAGTCTGTGCGAATTTATACCACGAATATGTATCACCGGGGGGATCGAAAATGGGATTTAGATATAAAATCCAGATGAAATTGTGGGAATCGCGTTTCGACGGATTTCAATTTTTAAAACGGGTTACGATTGTTTAAGGCTTGTCGGAAATGAAAATTTCAATATTTTATCGGAAATAATAGAAAAAAAAAAAAAATTGATTGTGTGTCGCCTCTTATACTTATGATAGATACAGAGAATTAAAATTAAACAAATAATTTCGAATTATTAGCCTATAGGGTTTTTATTATAGTAAAAACCCTAAAGAATCGAAATTTAAATCCGCCAAACGCAATTCCTTGAGGTGGACATTAGAATTTCTAAATTTAATTTTTTCAAATTTTACAAAATCGATAAATCGACACCAATCCAATAAGATTATTTTATACTCGTTGATAATAGTGACGTAATTTTTATTAGACAATGGTAAAGCCAAAAATGATATTAAAATCACACCTCCATAATAATATTCGCAACACTACAATATACAAATCTAAGCACATTATTTAGTTTATATTTTATTCATGTAATGTTTCATAACATGTAGTATTAGTAAGTTGTTTTATTTAATATTATAATATATGTAACCTGATTATGGCTCATAGACGAAACTAGTGGTTACTAACTATATATTTTCTATACTCTTGTTCATTAAATGCTTAAGTGCACCGTTTATTTACAAATGTATAGATTTTTTTTGTTCTAGCGAACATATTTAGCGGCAAAATTTTAAAATTTTGTTACTGTTATGTCCCAATAAGCAAAATCTATAATTTTTTTTTTTAACTATTGCGTTATCTCTTAGCTCACACTTACTTTTCTAGGGCCTCATATATTTTGTTTTAATGTACCGCACAATGTTAACTATCAGTTAAGCTAGCGTACAGTTTAACGTAACGGTAGACTTTAGCGTCAAATTTAAAAACAAATCATTACCTACCTATTACAATGTACCTCTAACGCTAATCATCAGTTAATTAATAAAAAAAAAAAAAAGAGTACAACCATTTTCATTAGCTAATAATGGAATTAGCTGTTTAAAATTAATCGATAATGAAACACGTTTACCACACACAGAACTAAGTCATCTATTTTTTAGGGTCTGTTTTGCTTATTGCTAAACACGAGCAAAACGCTATCGTTAATAATTAGAAGCCAGATAAAACATATCGGGAAATTGTAATAACGGTCTTAAAATTATCAAAATTTAAATTAAAAATGCTATTTGCGGGCTTTTAAATGAGTTTTTCGGGCGTTAAATTCCCAACCCTATTGACTATCAATAATCGGTGACAGATACATAGGAGACATCCGAAAAACGAAAACAAATTCTCTCGTTATTATTTAGCAGTAAGTTTCGTTACAAATTGGGCATGTTTATTTTTTTTATAAAATTTACAAGTTAGCGTTTGCAAATGAATCGCTCGGTCGTTTCCTATCACTGAGGATTAAGTACCGAACACCGATTTATAATAATTTTTGTGATTTGACTGAAAGACGATATTTGTGTTTTTTGTCTATACAGGTGGTTCGGAAGACGGCAAAAAGACCAAAAGTCCCAGAGCGCTGGAGACACAAGACGCCGGGGCCGACGGCGGTCTGGACCAAAGAGACCGCCTCGAAGACGAAACGGGCGACGAAACGGCCAAAGTGCCGCCGGGATTTCTGAGTCCGTCCGTCAGGGAATACTTGGAACTAGGAAGGTCGATTCCAGGTATTGTTACACTAACCACATTTAATCGTCGTTCCCCTCTCGAAACCAGTTACCGGGTTATTAATATAGTTGCAATAACGTTCCGAGTAGAAAAAAAAAATGACTATTAATCTTCATAATATACGAATCGTCAGTATTTGCAGCGGCGGCGCATGTGGAATACATTGTGCCGCCGAATAATAATAATTGATATGACAGCCAGCACGCGCGCAAATATATTTGTTACCTAATATGTTTTACTAACGTATTATTCAATGGGACATCTCATCCGAGAGAAAGCTAATTATTGAATTATCCTTGATCAGTGGTTCAAAGACTGTGTACGCTTAATTGTATATATAGGAGCATCTGTGGACAGTTTCCTAGGGGAAGCACAAATTTATACCCCTTTCAAAAAAAAAAAAAATAAAATGTGTTGGAACATTATCATTCTCCTCCTCTTAATTCACTTACGCATCAAACCAGTAAACTTATTTTTTTTTTTTAACGCGGGGATTGGATAAAATTACCAATTGAAAAATTGCATTTTAATATAGTAATTTGAATGTAAATTTTTGTTAGTGTTAATGTTAGACAACTTTGTAGATCATATATAATTGTCATGTGCGCAAAAATTTGTTTCACTTACTATTACTATTACTACATTTTAATTTTGAAATGCACATTACAAAAATATAAAGAATGTCCGAAAGTTAAAAACTATAAATACGAGATAAGTAGTTTTCTTTGGAAATGGAGTGTCAAATATGTTTGAAACGAAAAAAATTAAAAATGCTTAAGTAATCCAAAATTAGGTATCTATTGTACAAATACATGTTGAAAAGGGATATCAAATTTACCTAGTTTGCAAAAACACTGCACATATTATGATTAACCGGAACGACGGGGTTACATAAGTAAATAAAAAGCGATTTCGGTTTTCCTATTCGGGCGTGAAACCAAATGCCGCGTAGACAAATGACTTTAAATGAACGAAGAAGTAATGTGATTTCGAGGGGAAATCGGAAAGTCGTATCGAACTTTCAAGTTAGCTAGTACAAGAATAGTTTAAAATATCCTGCGTTAAAGGTACCGTTACTGACTGTTGTTATATTACATTTACACGACTATCTACATCGATAACCCCGTAAAAAAAGGCATTATATAAAAGTATACGCGAAAAACCACGGATAACAGCTAGTAACGATTGTCGTTTGAAGTAAAAAAAATGTTCAACCGAAAGAGAGTATTTGAAACGGGTACACGTTCTGTTTAAATCGTCGCGAGATTTTAGCGTTCAGTTTCAATGTAATTATTATAATGTGCGTACGAGTACCAACAAATTAACTTTGCGATAGCTTCCTTTTTTTTGTTTTTTTTTAATTAATTGGATAGTTAGAATCAAAACAAATATACATATATGTATAATTATTTATAAGCATGGTACGCTGTCGGAGTGAGATTCGACGTTACAAAAGTAAGTAGGTTTTTATTAATGTTTTCGAAATTACGTAACCGATCGAAGACGCGCGATGCCCATTTCGATCAACTTCACGCAATACGTTTAATATTATTATAATAGGTACGCGATGAATATTCAAATAAATACGTTCTGTGATTAAATCGGACGAATAATAATACGAACGCAGTGATACGCACAGTATTTCAACAGACCGCAAATGGTTTTTTACAGCGACAATTTATATTATCAAGGGAAGGGGGGGGGGTGTGTTAAGGATGTGCAACTTATCCCGAATTTATTGAACCAAAGTTCTACCCCTATGATGCATTTTTTTTTTTTGAAATTTATCATTTGTTTATTTAAACAAGTCTGTGTATAACGGTCTACGAAGACACCTTCAATTTATTAGACATTTTATATTTTGTTCGTAATATGCATGCGAATTTAATACACGAAAAAACTGTAAGTAATGTTCTTATAATTACTATAATTCACGTTATAAGAAATAAAAAAAATAATGATCATAATCAAAATTTCCAAACCGAATTCAATGCATATGATTGCATAATTCGAACACTTTGTACTGAGAAATCGATGATGCCTTACATAATGAGCAAAGAAAACAAAAATTTGGCTACAAATTCGGCGATAAATATTGTTTTGTATCCGTAATAATATATGATATAATGTCCACTATATACGATATGTATTACGGATATGTATGTATCTTTCTCTCTCCCATTTCGTAACGGTCCAAAGGCTGCGGAGGTTGGCCCCGATTCTCTACGGAGACTTTTCCTTTTAATTCGCCGCGTTAAACGCCATTCGTTTTTATACGGTATTTTATAGGTATACACCAATGGCGTTTCCATAGCGGGGGACGGGGGCCCTGGCCTCTGAAACAACACTCTTCTGGACACGGGTCCGAGTTTTTTTTTTTTTATATCGAATTGAGGACGCGCCATATATTATTCGAGTAAACGGCGCGATGGCATACGCGGTTTTATAACGTACGCACGATGGGAATGATCGAAAGCGATGACAAATATTTTACACGCTGTATACGACGAGTATTAAGAACAATAGACGTATCGCGGTATCGCATAACATTACACATTATTACTGTACCGGGTTTTAGAAAGGACACAAACAAAACACACGGCGCAAGAATAATAGACCGATTTGATAATATTTTGTGTGTATGTACGCGAAACCGACGCCGCAGCAAAAGCAGAAGGACAATATTATTATTGAAGATATAATAATATCTAAGTACAGATATTTCGAGGTCGGTCAGAGATACCACTCGTGATGATAGGTATAGTAGGTACCTAAAGTAAAATGTAATATGTATTCGGAACGATTCGTCGAGATAAACGGAGACCTTAGAACACGATCGACGACGACAGACGACTATTATACGGCCGTGTGAAATCGCATTCAATTCGAAATAGACGACATAAATAACTATCTATCCCTTCGAAATCGACGTGTAAAAACGATTCGCGTTTAACCGTACGCTTATTAGATATAGAGTACAGGACAAAATTGCACGTTTTTAATAAGTTAAAACGTATAATATTATCATGATACTTTTTTCTTAAATCTATAATATTGTACTACGAGTACTCATGAAAATAAAAATAATTTTATTTCGTATTTTATATTTATATTTATCTAAATAGTCTCCAAATCTAGTTCGGACGGTTAGCGCCCGTTTCCCTGCCGGTATTTTTGTAGAACGTGGCAATAATGATTCGTTATTATTAGAAACCGGATTTATATGCATTTAAAAGTCCTTTTTTTAACAGATTTAACTTGTAAAATAACATTTTCTAACACCGCGAAACTGATTAATATAAAAGGTAATTATTTTGTGTGAATCATTTTTGTAGTGTTAAATTCAACAAGTTAAAGCCGTCATTAACGGGGGAGGGGGACTTTTGAACTCATCTATATTAGATATTTCTAATAGCTTTTATCAGGGATTTTTCCGACTCTTTAAAGCGCTGTTTTTGTGTTTTACAAGAGAATATTATAAATCCGGTCTTCAGTTGTAATTACAATTATAATTTTTTGTTCGTCATTCCGCAGGCAAACCGGGAACGGACTACCCGGTGTTGGCCGTGGTGCCGTACACGGACTTCTACTGCGACGACCAACCGTACCCGGGGTTCTTTGCCGACGTGGACACCCGGTGCCAGGCGTGGCACTATTGCGACATCGACGGCCGGCAGGCGTCGTTCCTGTGCCCGAACGGCACGCAGTTCAGCCAGGCCGTGTTCGTGTGCGACTGGTGGTTCAACGTGCGGTGCGACCTGAGCAAGGAGCTGTACCGGATCAACGAGAGGCTGTACCGGACGACCCCGCGACCGGACCGGCCGCACAGGGTGTTGACCAAAGAGCTGCTCGACCAGATATTCCTCTGAACCGTTCCGCCGCACGCCTCTCCATCCGCAATATTTTATAGTGGTAATAATAATAATAATAATACCATTATTATTATTATTATTATTACTACTACTATCGTTCGTTTGAAATATCGGCGCACGACGACGACATTAAACGATAATGATATTCCCGGGTGGTTAAAAAATATTACCTACGTCACGGCACTACTATATAATCACGATATTACAGTGAATATACATATATACCGGCGTGTCGAGTTTCTCGTCGTGATCGCACCCTGTCCGCGCAACGACTACACGAGTGTCACCGCCGCCGCGGGTATAATAATAATATTATTATATATTATACGCCCGAAGCGAACACTTGACCGTTTTTTTTTTTTTAATTATTATTATTATTATTTATTATAGTATAAGTACGTTCGGAACGTAATTCCCCTTCTCCAATCATCGCACACCCCGAATTCGTTATGATTTATGACAAGTATTATTTTTAAGTATCATTTCGGTCGGGGAAAAAAATTTAAAAAATCACTTTCGTGCGTTCGCAGAATTACCGCGTTCGGACTCCGCCCGTCGACGACGGATTTTTATGCAAATCAAACGTTTTGCATCATTCGTTGAACTTTAAATACGGAATATCCGATTATCATAACTGTCGCGAACGAAATCCGTGAATATATCGTCGTATAAGGTCACTCACACTTATTACACACACTTGTAACTATTTTTTTTTTTTTACATATTAAAAAAAAACTGCGCGCAAATAATTCATAATATCAAAATTGGACACTTTAGTTTTCAAGAAAATAGAAAAACACGATAACTCTATTACTGATGACGTATGCACATCACATAATATTATATTATACGATTGAACAATGTGAACTGCCAAAGGTCAACGACTATTTTCTCTAAATAAATAAATTGTATTACCTAATAGAAATCCCAATGTGTAGAAACACAGTGTTTTTTCTTTTCTATAACTGGTTTTATTATTAATATTATTATTAACAATATTTTATATTATATTATTTAAAAAAAAATATTAAATTATAATAATTTATACAAAAATCCACCGAATATTATAATAAGACAGAGTTTAATATTATATAGATCATATTTCTGTGATTATATGCAAAATATTGAAAAATACATAATTTTATTTATATTATATTTATTTCATAATTTCGAATGTGTCATTAGAACTTTAAAATGTGTGAATTAATAAAAAAAAAAAAACCTCTTAAAAGTATTTATTATAATTGTTGTTATCTTACAAAAGAACTTTATTTAATAACTACAATAAGTCCATAACATTTTAAAGCTTATACATGTATGACTTAGGTATCATTATAATTTAATATTTAATAATATTGTAAGATGGTCTTGGACTAAAATTATTTCTATTCATAACAAAATGTAAATGTTAATGTATATATTTTCATGTATAGCTCTAGAACCTAGAACACTAATAATATTATAATATGTAACATCATCTAGTAGTATTAAAGTACTAAGTGATAAAATGTCCTTAAATTATTACACATAAATGAGTTAATATTCAAGGTTATAAATTATTATATAATAAATAAATGTACATGAATTATATGATGTTACTAAACATTTATAATTACTTTATTTAAAACTGCATTTAAACACATTATACGAATGTATTTAAAGTGTCATTTATATATTACATTATGTAGGTAGATTGAAACTAATTAAAACATATTATTTTGCAATTGTTTGTAGTAGGTACCTAATTTACATTTATTGTAAAACCTAAGCTTTAAAAACAAATTTATTAACAATTTAATCACCTATTATTTCTATAATAAGGTAACATTATGAATATTAAATAATAATGTAAGTTAATTAAAGAGAAGAAAGTAAAGTTTGTGTTTAAAAAATAATATTATGAATATGTCATTAATAATAAGGTAAATATATATGAAAATAGTAAATATTTAAAAATATATTTAATATCATGTACAGAATACTATTTCCAAAATATTATTTTGGAACATACAATATATTATAAAAACATAATAGACAAAGACCAATGAAAAAAAAAATAGTAAACTATTCTTTAGATATAGAGTTGATAATTTGAAATTAACTGGAGGAAAGAAAGTTTGTATTTTTAAAAAAATATTTTGATATTAATAAATCATTATCAAATCATTAAAATACAATTTATATTAAAAAAGTAAATATTCAATAATTTATTTAATGACAGTTATTCTTAATATAATATTATTTGTATGCTTTTTTTGAGATACTGCTTGGAAAATTTGAGATTTGTAAAAATAAACTGACATAATCCATTTAAAAAATGGATGAAATAGTTTGCTTAATTATAGACTGGACCTTTTGTAATTGTGTTCAAATTAATTATTCCAATATTTTATAATTTAAAAAAAAACATAATGTCAGTTTTAAATAATCAAAGAACTGGTGTTGCAAAAACTATCGGCATTTAATGTTCCTAAATTATAAATTGAAGGTGTTTGTATCTATGGTCTATTTTATACCTAGGTTTAAATTATCTATACATGATACCTAAATAAATTGTATTGTATGATTCTTCATTACAAATAAAAAAACAAATACAATGTGTCATACAGAATTTTCAGTAAATGTATAAAAAAAATCCATGTTTAGACTCAGATCCATATAAGAGTAGATTGAGTTGTTTAAAACTAATTGAATAAAAAATGTTTACACATTTCTAACAAACCATTTACAGAAAAATATATTGTTTACATTAATATAACACAAAGATAAAAATCTATTTTATGGTTAAATGGTAAAGAAAGGAACTACAAAATAAAATTATTGAATATATATATATATATATATAACAGAGGATTTTAACTATAGTGTTACCCCCATCTGATTCATGCGATTTTCTGATATTTCTTTTCGGAATTTATTCGGATACTTAATTTTTTTAAATCAATTGGTCTTTAAATTCAGTTTTATATTTACAGGGGATTTTTTAAGTTCTCTGTATGAAGACTAAAAATGTGTACCATTTATAGATAATAAAAAAATTATTCAAAGAATAACAGCATATAATATTCAGTGTATAAACCATAATTTACGTTGACAGCTTTAAAATTATGCTATTTTATTTGGACTTACAATTTTAGTTTTTAATTTAGAGAGCTAAACACACGTTCGCTACACAATCGACAGCCATATAATCACATACATACAACTTCTATAATATTGATGAGTAGTCCTACCAGCTAAAAAATTCGCAGTCGTTTAGACGCTTTAGCGCACATCCATATAGACAGATTAGCATAACAAAAGCATAAAGTAGTAGTAAAGAACTAACTACTTAATCATTTTTACCTATTTAAAATACTTTTTTGGATTGTTGTAATAAAAATAGTTATTTTAAAAAACATACTTTATATGATTCGTTTTAATCACTTAGCCGCCCGAATTGTGTTAATGCACCCCCTCCTCCCGCAAAAATAAAAAAAACAAGTCGTCACCGAGTAAATTAAACTACGTTAAAAAATCAGTAGTTAAATTTATAGTCTATACTTAAATATAAATCAATTTTATTCGCATTTTATAAATTATATTGTATAATATATATGAGTCAGGGTCAGATTATCACCAGGTAACAATACAAATAATATAAATTTTAATTTGTTTGCCTTCGTATTCGTACGTATTTTTCATATACATTAAATATCATAGTTCGAAATATATATTTTTAACAATAATACTAATAACATTAAGATTTTCATCAAAAAAACCCTAAAATTACTATCTATGAACAGTATAACATTTTTATGAATTCCTAATGCTTAATGTACTGTACACATTTAAATGTCAAGGTAAAATATAAGAAGTTCTTTAAGTGTGATTTTCGAAATACAAAGAAATATCTATTAGGTATATCCCATTAGAATGTAATTAACAACTATCAATCATAATATTTTAAAAACATGCACTTCAATTTTCCCATAATAAACTAATTTGACCAAAAATAGGTAAATATAATTTTTCTCTTTGTTATTAGCGTCGGATATTATATGGTATCGTTAATTTTTAAATGTAAGTACTCGCGTTTAATTTTACGTTTTGAAGTACGTAAGGACCTACCAATATAAATGTTTTTGAAACTAGTTGTAGTAATAATGTTGTTTAAAATTAAATACTATTGTATAGTTATAATATATAAAAGCCTAATGGATTGAATGTAATATTATGAAATAACAATATTATTATTCTTAAAATTGTATTTAGAACGAGTTTGTCAAGCCTCGAAGAGCAATAAAAAGATTAAAATCTTTCCTCTCTAGAAGGTAGGTACCCCCAACAAAAGATTAACCTCATTACGTCGGAAAAAAAAAACATTTGACATTAAACTCTGTGAAATATCGAAAAATTCAATATTTTAATAATTTATTAATATTCGTATCCACTCGATTCGCACAAATAATCATAATGTTAATTTTAAGAAGTGAATTGCCCGTATTTTATAAATGATACACAGACAAAATTCCACAAGTGTATATTGGGTTGTAGTCTCACGTGTATAATAATATACTAAGATAATAATATTATATTGGATACATTTTAATAAACATTATTCAATCACGGGACAGTTAAAATGTATAATTATTTGTTTAGTACGATGATAGTGACTCTTAAACTTAATACTGGAAATCCTAATTAATACCGATGATGTATCTCCATATATATGTCTATGTGTTTAAATATAAGGCATTTAACTAATCTTCAAAATGACAAAATATATTTTTTTACTTCTTAAGTACAAAAAAAAAGTAATTAATTATAATGAATTTGAAAATAATATGAAATACTCAATGCGTATAGAGTTATATTAAAAATGATCGAATAAAATTAAAGTTAATAATAATAAGGTAAAGTAAGATTAGGTCGAGTCTAATTAAATATTTTGCCAACAAAATTATTATTTCATCTGTAAATGAAATATCGCGTATTTCATAATATATAATTCTCATGGACAACATTTTAATTTTTACTTGTTTTTTTTTTTTTACCACAACATAATCAAACACTACTGACTTAAAAAAAAAATTATTTTTAACGATTAGAGTACGTTGAGAATACTATAATATTATAAAATTAGTTCATTGACGACATTATTACCGTGGTTTTCGGGGCCGGACAATCATTGAGGTATTGTCTCCAAACTATTGCCAAGTGAAATATTTCCAAAAATTAAGATTTATAAAATTACCTATGCAGTCTAATAGAAAAAAAAAAGATTATTTATCGACATGCACAATTTTTAAGGTCATTATAATCGAATTTATTAGTTATTCGACACAGAATTCAAGATATTCTCGAATACGTCAAAAAAATAAAACGCGTTACGGTCGTAAGATTGTTAAAAATAAATATCATCGGACGGTTTGAGTTCTCAAAATCGAATTCTATACCTATATACAATTTAAAACTTTAATTCGAATAACGTACAATTTAATCGGTGAAAAATTAATAATGAATTAGCCGACAAATTATAACGCGATTATAAATAAATATAATAATATATAACTTTCACTGTTTCGATGACTCAGGGGCATAATTGTTCTAAAATAACTACTAGAAATCAATGTCAAGACCAGTTTTACACGAATTTTAGATATAAACAAAACGCCAAACAAAATCTAATAAGAAATAATTAGATACCTATATATTACTTCGCTCTTATTTAATGGTACGCGTGTTCGATTTTTCTTCCTACACGCAGATTCAATGGCAAAACAATAGTAAAAATAGTAGAAAATAAAATAAATTATAATTTTCAAGAATATATAAAAAAATATTAAACACATCACATAATATACAGGGTGTTTCTTTTATCGTTAAACATCTATTATTTCAAAAGCATAGACTTTTTGAAAAAAATTGTTATTTATTTTTCAACATTCTTGATACACGCTTTACTACAAATGCATATAACTTTTAATTTTTTTTTCACCCAATAGTTACACCACTATATCTACCTTTGATATAAAAATAGTAACGTGAACAAAAATTTTATAAATATACGGTGTATTGGTTGGAACATATTTTGTTGTTAGGAGGGGGGGACCAGTGGAGCACTCAAACGCCACGCGTCACACAATTAATGATGTTCCACTTTTTTCCCCCAGACTCGAATTTAAGAATGGAATATCTCGTCGACGGGTTGACGGAAATCGAAAATGTCAACACCGAAGTGTATATTTAAACTAATATTCAATTTATTTATGGAATTTATTTAATATAGTTCACTATTTGAAAATCAAAATTTGATAACGGTTTAAATATTAAATAAATTGGGTGTAAACAACAATTTTATACAATTTTCGAAAATCGTGCATTTTAAATTTTTAAATAAAGTAAATATTTGAATTTTCAACGATAAAAGAAACATGGTAACAGGTAACATGACGCACACGTTATTATTTTATTCGTTATTACAGTTTGTGTGAATTTCAAGAAGACACGTATATATTATATTCGTACTTATAGCTTGCAGGATATTAAATGTGATTATATAAAACGAAAAAAAAAATACATAAAAGATTTTATTCTAATATTAATTATATTATGGAGAACGAAAGTGAGCGGGTCATTAACTACTATTCGTATAATACGATTCCTGGAGTTCATTCTCACAAAATCATTAACACACGCGGTATTATTTAAAGAAGTCCGACATTTTAACGAGAAAGTTAATACTATCTTGACTGATGTACCTCAGTATCTATACGGAAATTCATTTAATTTAGATGCAAGAATATTATAATATTATTGTACAGGGTGATTTTTTTTATCATGAACCAGCAATTATTTCGGAGAATTTTAAGTGAATTCGATTTCTGTTTTTTCTAATTATTATGGAATCGTTTAAACTTTATTTTTAAACCCGCATGTTTAATTTTTTACCCCTACTCTATATACCTTATACTCATAAGTACATACTCTTGATATCCAAATAGGAACACCCCCTTTTGAACACAGATTTGAATAGAAAATATTTTTCAGATTTACCGTTCATGAGTTAACTTATTCCAACGATTCCACAAATGATTAGAAAATAAACAGAAATCAAATTCACTTAAACAACTCTGGTTCATGATAAAAAAAAAAAAAAAAACCATCCTGTATATACGCGTCTCAGCGTCAATGAAACACAAAATATTATATAATACAATTTTTCGTACTTTCGTGTACAAAATAATATTTCCGACCATATTAAATAATAGTATACCCACAGAATGTTCCATTTTAAGCATCAACCTATACATATGGGTACGCGTAATTAGCTTGGTCGATGTATGTTTGTTTAAAATTAGTTTTTTTTTTTTTTTTTTTATTTATGATATAATTTCGAATAAGTATACTTGTATACCGGATTTTCGAGAGAAATTATACATAAGTAGGTACATGAAAAAATTCGTATATAGGTATATTTAATCTTAAAATTATTACCTACACGCGTCATATTATACGCGTTGTTTTTGTTAATTTTGTAACTTTATTAATTATACGTTGCTGTTCGATTATTAGATATATTATACATAATATAATAGTTAACCAACAAATAATTACGCCGGGGAATTCGCGAAATTCAAAACCCCCTGACTACCGCACTAAAACACAAGCACCATTGCACGTCATATTTCATTTTCAGACCGTAATTTAGAACTTGTAATTTATCCGTCTCGTTAAAGTGAAATATTGAAAAGCTTCCAGACCAGACTTATTCATACCACAACAGTTTGTGCGGTATAATATTTCAATCTAACCTTTCTAAAATCATATAGCTCGGTCACGGCACCGGGTTACTGTAGGTATATAAGAAATACGATTTAATCAATATTGGTATTTGTTTACGTACCGAAACGTTTGATAAAATATTTACAAAATAATTGAAAAATCGGAAAAAACAAGATTCGGCATACCTATTACAGTCATTAAAAAAAGTTATAGGAATACTGGACATTTTCAAAAATTCCCAATTTAATAATAGAACATTTATTTTTGAAACGGTGTTTTGATTTTTTTTAATACCAATTATGAATAGGTCAAATGTAATAAATTCTAAGAGTTTTATCAATGGGCGACTCCCTCTACCCGTCAGCATTTTACTTTTCCTTCTGAACCTTAATAATCAATTTTTATATCATATTTTTATATCAAATTAAAAATGATAAATATATTTTTATAAGAAAAAAAAAAATGTAATAAAATAGGTATCTATTAAACCAATTAATTATGATGTATAGTTTATAGATATGGACTGAGAAGGGATTTGTTAATAACGATATTCCACCCTAAGAGATATGTGAATTATTTTGTGTTAACTATTACATCAATAATTATTATTATAAAACAAATTATCCAATACTTCGAGAAAGAAAAATCCAACTTTAATTTAATTTTTACTCATTGAAAATATATAAGAAACTAAAAAACTACTTAGGTATTAATAACAATTTCAAGTTTTGTACTGATCATAACTATTTTATTTTTTATATTATATACGGTTAATTGAACACGATAAAACATTAATTTGTATTATTTAATTTTTGTACTACTAATTATTAGCGTTATGCAATTCGTCTTTGCTGTTAATTAAAAGTTTTAATATAAAACAATCGGGAGAACGTGTGTAAAAATATAATTCTCCCAGAGCCGTGCGAACATGTGAAAGAAAGAAAAATAAGTTTAATACATTGAATATATAAAATGAAATTATTGTACAGCGAGGTGTTCTCATATTATATTAGCGTTTTAACCATTTTCAGTTTTTAACAAAATGCGTATAAAAAAAAAAGCGATCTCGAGTAATTATTATTTTTATACTTTTTTTTTACACATACACACAAATCGATAGTTTTCTAAAAACAAAACTATATTATAACAATTAGGGATAGGCGATACTAAAAATGTGGAAATCGATACTTTTTATTTAAAAATGAAAACAAAATACGTAATACTGTATTATTTAAAATCCAGATTTTATAAACACATAATAAAATTTAAAAAAAAAAAAAAAAAAAACGCAAATTTATTCAATCTAATCTATTTAACCGTGACGGAATCAACACATATCGTTTTAACGTACTCCGATGGGATATGATGATGTCGAAATTGATACGAAAAGTTACTACCTACATCTCGATATTCTACTCTACACTGTATTCAGTACCGAGAGATACCCAAATATAATACGTCATGTTTACGAAACGAATCATTTAAACATAAATATTATGCAACAGAATTATGAGTTTTTTTAAAATTTTATCTATTTATGTTTTACATTAAAATTATCCCAATACAAAATATCGTATCTACGCGATAATATCATCTCTTACAAAAACGTATTAACGACGCGTAATACACATATAATAGCATTACCGCGATTTCGTATAACACGCTATAATATCATATTAACGTGTGACGTATACTCTCGGATAATTTATCGTTTACACAGTTTTATTGGGTAAAAAAGCTATACACATATATTATCGGCTATATTTTATATAGTATCGTACCGATAATGATTTAATAAATTAACTAATTAACACGGTACGATTTTGATCACACGACACGCGATCGGGATAAGCAATAGTATATAATAATATAATTGGGTAAGTAGCGAAATTGTAAATTTTAAATAGAAAAAAAAAACAGTATAGCGAAAGAACGCGGTAGAGAAAAAAAAACATGTTTACGAAGCTGTATAGTTGTATTTATACATTAAATAAAAACATATACACGCATTCGACACACGAACGAAAAACGCGTAATCCGCTACATTTAGGTATAATATTATTACGTACAGGTATACACCTATAATAGTCGTACAAACTGTCTGATTTATTTCTAACACAGATAGGATATAGAGCTGAAAAAGCTCACGACAAGACGACGCGCGTTAAAATGCGTATGCACGAAGGCGAAACAAAAATACCTTAACTTTCTATAATAATAATACGGGTGTATAGCGCGCGCTAACTGCGCAGCGGCCAATCGGATTGATAATGCCGATAAAAGCGGTGAATATTGTGCACAATCGTCGCCGGTCACGTATCAAATCATCACGCCGTAATAAGATTTGTTGCAGTTGTAGGTACACTAATACGCGATGAAAATTATTTTTATTATTGTATAATAATAATAATAAACGATATTATTTTATTGTCGTCGGCAATATTATTGCGACGGATCGACGGCGATCATTATCTACGGTCCGCGGCGGGCCATTGGAAAATCGTCAAAAAGTGCGTTGAACTTTCCGCCACCCGAAACCCCAAAGGCGACCACCCGTATTACATTATTATTTAATACGTTTTTAATCGAAACCGGTTTTAAATGGTAAAAGGATTCTTTAGAATATCCGATAGGCAATAATAATAATAATAATTGTAAATAGTTCGGGACGGACGATTTTACCTCGGCCACATCACATATTGTTGTCATTTTAACGCAACGTATACATTATTCGAGTCGTCCTTGTCCTTATTTCTATTAAAACTCGATCACACATAATAATATTAATAATAATAATAATAAATACTCATTTTTTTTTATTACTATTATTATTATTTTTTTTTTTTTTTACACGATGCATTAAGGCACATCGCACAGCGATCCGTGCATGACGTGTAACAGCCATCGTCGTCTATTGTTTTCCTATCGGTTAACCTTTGCTCCGGCGAAGGACAAAGACGTCGACGGATTTACGGTTTAATGATCCCTTCGATTATCTGACAGACGATTGAAATATAATAATGTAATATACCTGTATTATACATTAAACGGCTCTATCGACTCAAATCGAGAACCATCGTAAAGACAATAAACCGTTTTAAGTATAATTCAATTGTAGTTTCTCTTGTATTATTATTATATAGCTGATTACCTATGTATTAAATGTTTGGCAATACAAATTATAGAGACGTTATTTACGATACAAAATTAACTCGCAGTTTTTCAATCTTATAGCATTTATTCGATATAATACTCAATGAACTATCGAAAAAGTTTATATCCAGTTATAGTCAGTCAGTTATTTATATTAAGTTTCAATAAAATACTAGCTACGTCCTTGTAGATGCTCAATCTAAAATTACTTATCCGATTTGTAACAAACTATTTTGATCTACCTACACAAAACATAGGTATGATTTCAAATTTACTTATATACAATTTTATAATACAAATTTACTTATAATGCTCATACATATTTTCTTGTAATATGAAACGTTTGTTTAGGTATTGTAAAATGAATAACATGTATTGTAATTTTAGTAATTTTTATAAACATAATATTTTTCGAAACAATAATAAGATGGTACTTTAAAACTATACTGGGTTAAAAGACAATGGACTTTTACCCTTCTTCCCCAGTGATAGTCATATAAAATATGACTTATTATCGTACGTCCAAAATCCATCAACACCAATCAATGTAGGAAGAATTCGTAATATTATTATATTGTATATAACTACATAAATATTTGTACGTACATTATATAGATTTATACCACATACATATATAATTAGATAGTATTATAGGTACAGTTATACGAGTATTTACTGTCAACAGTGTCAACAACTACTTTCGATTTCATATCGTAAAATTATTATGTTTCTAAGAGTTATGGACCTATTCGTAGTGAAATCTTCCGTTTATACAACTACCTATACATTTATAATAATTTATAAAACCGGAACTAATGACACGACTATACGTTTTTTTCTTTCTTTTTTACCGTAGGTATGTAAAAACTGTAAAATATTCACGAAGTTTAAAAAGAATGGCAATCAAAAGTTTATAGGTAATAATATGTTTAACACGATAGAAAACGCAGATGTTTTTCTCCAAATAACAAAACTATCTCGAAATCATTCAATCACAATTTTGAGTAATTAACTATAAGAACAGATCAGTTATACTAAACAGCATCAATTTTTGTGATTATAACTCGGATTTTGGCAATTTTGTCTGTCATGTGTATTCGAAAAGGTGCTTGGGTTAATTTGACTGTCACCAGTGAAATGTTAACTTATAAGCACCCTAGTTAAATTTTATAATTAAAATTTATTTAAAATTGTACTTAAAAAAAAATATTTTTTCAATTTTCAGAAGATCGAAAAATAACCTCTATCATCATTAATACAGTAAACCTACCGCACTTTAATTTACATATTATACACCCAAGTATATAGTAAAACAGCATAATCGATGCCCATCCGAGGTGCAATTATTACAACCTACCTGCCAATTGTAGTTGGGAAAAACATCTGTGAACAATAATAGGTATATGCTGTGGTTTTTTACAACTTTTTGAAATTTCAACACAATTTATTATTTACTGATCTTAAAAATGTAAAACAAACTAAGATTATATATTGTAAAGTTAATAGCTTCATACAAAAGTCGAGAGTCAGTTAACACTTAATTAAATAATACAAGTACTATATAATAATTTAACCTTGTTAAAAATAAAGGTTTATAAATAGGTATCAAATAATATAATCTATAGTATACGACGAAGTATTTATTACAATACTTAGGTGTAATATATATATATATATATATATATAAATTATGAAACATATACTTTAACGTCGGGGCACACCCAAGATCATTGAAGGCGGATAGTAAACTAAATAATATAACACTGAGCATTATATAATTATACTTAAATGCATTTTAAATTTATCAGTAGGTACCTAGAGTATATAAAAATATTAAGTAACTAAAAATAAATTTAAAATTAAATTCATACTAAATTTATAATATTTTTATGAGTTTAATATTTTGTGATTTGGCGAATTATAGCCAGGAAAACGGTATAATATTGTTTGATGGGAGACGGAAATATATATAATACATTACGTCTACTACAAACACAAGTAGTAACTAGTAAGTAAACATTAGTACGTATTATAATAATGAAAAAATTGTATGCAGTAAATTGTGTGATCTATCAACAGATTAGACATCAAACTAGGATAATATTATTATATCTTGCTATCGTATTCGTCTTATAACTATAACATTTACGATAAATTGGATATAATATTTAATGGCATTAACTAGTGTTTAAAATACAAATAAACATCATTATTTGAAACTCATTCTTCGATGTAATCTAAAAGCCAACACCACCCACTGATCACGATGTCTTCCGGTCCAAAAAGACTAAATTTAGACTTATCTTGGACCTCAAAAGTGAAATAAATAAGTGCTTTTTTAAAAAAAATTCACCCTATAATTGGAGAACTCATTCTTGAATTTTGTCCTTGTAATAAGAAAATTAATTTTTTTTAAATTCTAGTTTCCCTTGGCCACACGAATAAAAAAAAAAACATTATTATTGTTATTATTTATAGATTGTCTGCACGGGTATATTATTACAGGTTAGTGGTTACCAAGTTTCTACCTCCTATATGACGAACCGGAAATTCTCGATTGTGATGGCCTAGGAATTCTATTTTTTCTCTTTTTATTTTGAACTATTTAAAATATATTTTGACAACAAATTATACAACAAAAACCTACGGGTCTCGATAAAAATTACTACTTTCAAAATAAGAATCACCCAATGTGTAAGCACTAAGTATAATGAATGTATATCGTATATAAACATGAGCAAATAACTACTACACATTTTCGAAAACAGAACAATTCAATGAAAGTACTGATATTTATGACTTATTAGAATTTTAATCATCTACAATAATATTGTAACTTATTGTAACGATAAGGACAAATTTAACTGATTGAATCAAATAAACTATCTTTAATAAAAAGCAACGTTCAAAAAAATCATAAATACAAGTAAAACGTATTCGAGCTAATTTAAATAAATAATATAAATATTTATATTCAACAATCAGACACCAATTGTCACGATTTCAAAGTATGTTAAATAAACAAATTTTTTAGTAGTAAAAATATGTTAAAGGAAAAGTAAATACAAATATGAAAAATTAAAAAGGTTAGGTTAGGTTATTACTACATTACTTTTTTCTATACTAAGTGTTATTTATCGGCGTTTAGCAGATTAAATAGGTAGGTAATAAAATTAAAAACCTGAAATTAAAACAACAAATTTAAAATATTCAAGCGTGAGCACCCATATTGAAATTAAAACTGAACTTTGAAAACTATTCAATTTCAATTCAACGATCCAGAAAATTATCATTACATAATAAACAAAACTATACAAATGTCTAGAGATTGTTTATTATTTTCGTATTCACCATTTCCCATTCACTACAACAGAGATTGAGGAGGAGGACCTTAACTCTTGGACAGTGGTTTTTGAACAGCGTGCACAGTGTAACGTGCACGATGGACACGTTTAGTAGTATCGCGTTTTGCAGTGTTCTATTGTTGTGTTGCAACTTGGTACACAGTATCAACACAGGTATGTTAAATTTGTATAAAATATTTATTATCTCTAAGCTCTAATTCAATAATTTAATAATTTATTTTATTTAATCTACTAATTTTTTAAATACTTGTACGAAGTAATGATTGTGCTTTAAATAAGTTTTATCGAATAAGTGTGTTTTCTAGACATTTAGTACCTACCTGCTAAGAATAATGACTTGGTTAATCTTAATCAATACCCGTGAAAATTATATAAATATGAAAAAGTTTTTTTACCATAAACATTTACAGTGACCAGTACACATAATGAAAAAGTACCCCGATAAAATATAGATGTAAATCATAAAAACTTATCTGAACGTATGAGACAAATTAAGCCAAGAATACGAAAATGAATAGATAGGTATTAAATAAATACCTAAAAATACACGATTCAAGGATCAACAACTACGAATAATTTAAGTAAATTCGATTTCAGCTTTACTTTTACAAAATATGATGACAATTTTAACAATATCCTTTAATTTTCAAATAATGATCTATATTTCATATTTTAAATTCGAAAGTGAATATTTTTTCCGGAAAATGTTAACATTAATTTAACGCTTAGATTAATGAAGTATGATTATCTGAAAATAGACATGAAATTAATAAACATTTTCGTTAATTTAGTATATTATACTTTAAACACACACATGAAATAATTAAGATCCTAATATGGTCAAAGAATGATATTGTCATACAAAATCAGATTATCTATGAATAAAGTCGTGATAGAAATATATATTATCGTAAAACTTGATCTCACTCGGATACCAATTAATTATTTTAAACAATGTTAGAAATAAAAGAATAATACAATACCTACGACAAAACCGGTTAATAGTCAAATGATTTTTAGAGCGTAAAACTGTTTAAGTAGTAGATAGCAGATAAAACATAAATAATACTATAGAGACATGAACACTCATAACACCTACATCATTCGAGACATTATATAAAAGGAGTAATAAATATCATTTAAAATAAGAAAGTGATTTAAATGATACGTATACTCGTGCCATATGGATACATTAAAAATTAATATTTTACGTGAAAATATTTAAACATAATTTTAAGTAAACGAAAGAGCTTTTACTGCTAACAGATACGCCAATGTTATAAGTGTGATATATAGAATAATTTAATTTAGATCTATACGCAACGGTAAATCATTGCTAACGATAAACGATTCTGAGCGAAGTTCAGTTAAACATGCTTTGAAATGTCATAATTTTTTTAAAAACTTATTCCAAAACAAAAAAAATGTAATTACAAAAAAAAGACGTTTGTAAAAATTTCAAGTCTCTTTTATTATTTGCCGCATTATTAAGGAAGCTATACAAGACAAATCAAAAAATGACCTCCTCAACACACCAAATAGATCCAAAATGCTATAATTAAGTACACATTATCATAGTAGAATCAATAAATTTCTAGCTACGCTCAGAATACAAAACGCCTATAGAGTATAAAGGTGATTTTTTTTTTTCATGAACCAGCAGTTATCTTGGAGAAGAAAGGTAATAAATTACCTATCTATGACCCTTCCCTACTCCTCCTATCTAAACTTCAAACTATTATAACTCATAAACGGTAAATCTGATATTAGTGTAATACATATACAAATTTCTAAAATATATTCTCTATTCAAATATATGTTCAAAGGAGGGGGGGGGGTCCTATTTGAAAATACAACAACTTAACATAAAGTAGGGGTAAAAATTAGAAATTGTTTTAAAATAAAGCTTTAACAATTTCATAATGATAGGAAAAAACAGAAATCAAATTCACTTAAAATCCTCTGAGATAATTGCTGTTTCATCAAAAAAAATCACCTTAGATAATAAATATAGAACACCCTGTAAGTCTACAGAAATTATGAAACGACTATACTTTTAAATTTATGCCCCTTCTAATAATAATTAAGCTATACACACTAGGGAAATATATGAAATACGTAGGTATTACGACAATAATTAAATAAAACTTTGTTGACTTTTTATTATCATCTTAACTCAAATAACTTTCAAGGGTAACGCATGCGTATTAACTTATATCAGACACATAATTGATATTACGTTTATGATACAATATCGTTAAACCAAGATTAACTAATAAATTGATTGCGTGTAATCATTATAAAATATAATTGGAATAAAAATAAAAATATTATTTAATAATGAGTTCTAAAAATAAATGTTTCGTTTTTAAATATACACACTTCCCTGTATATCCATGCGGTTTTTATTTGAAAAACTTAAATTTATATTTTTTCGAATTCTTATCTTCTAATAAATGGCTGGAAAAATGCTATTAACATGTATATTTGATTAAGTAATAATAATTATACAAAAACAATTGTAAATAATTTAACGATGATTTATAATAAAAAGAGTTAATACTGTTGATGGGTGTCAGTGGTGGAGCCAGGGGAGGGATATAGACTCATTTGACCCCCGCCCCAAACCATTATAGTATAGTATGCTTTTTTCTAGTATTGTAATAATATACCAATTTTCATAGTTGTAAATGGTTTTGTCCGGAAGTTGGCAATG
The DNA here is from genome assembly GCA_902439185.1 of Cinara cedri. Taxonomy (NCBI): domain Eukaryota; kingdom Metazoa; phylum Arthropoda; class Insecta; order Hemiptera; family Aphididae; genus Cinara; species Cinara cedri. Next base: position 369,904 of record CABPRJ010000004.1, read on the forward strand.
TAAGGTACATAAAGGTATTTAATTTATATCTGTATGTAATGATAAACCATTGCTAACGAAAAACAATTCTGAGAGAAGTTCGGTTAAATATATTTTGAAATTCCATGATTTTTACGACTTTCGTCGAAAATTTGAACTAAAACACATTGGTTTATTAAATGACGTTTAACTTTTTTTTATGCTATGAAGTATAACTTATAATAAACCCTGTGTAAAATATTTAAGTATATGTGAGATGGCAAACAAATCGTATCCACATAAAACCAAATAAATTCAAAAATTTAAAATGCCTACAAATAGCTCAAATAACGCTAGAATGCTTTGAAAGTTTTACTACGTCTAGAAAAGGGTAATACATTTAGCAGAAATAAAACAAAATCGATAATAATAAAACTGTTTGTCATAAAATTTCCCGTTTTTCCCCAATTATTAAGAAAACTACACGAAAAATCTAAAACCTACCTTCTTAGTCACTACTAAAATACAATATTCTTTCAGAAAAAATGAAAAAAATAAAAAAAGCACATATTATATAGTAAAACCAATGTATTCCTCGCTCTGCTCAGAATCTAAAAATGTATTATAGACTTTAATATGCATGCGTATAGGTACACCGTACATACAACTAGGTATTGTAATAGTTAAAAATTATTCTCATAAATTATAATAAGTCTATCAATGCCAACGTACGTGAAACTGTTGATAATAAGACAAAATAATATAAATTGCCAAATATTTATTATTTTATGTTTGAAAAAAGTTATGTAAACATAAATACGGTGCGAAAATAAGAAAATCACAGTAGGTATGAAAAAAAAAAAAAATATATAATATTGCATGTAAAATACGTTAGAATACTATCTACAAACGTAATTTACAGTTATGTAAGATGTATAGGAAGACACCTATATAATATTACTAGGTAGCTATATTTCCAGTTCGACGTGTATTTTTATTCATTACCGATAAATCATTTCATAATACTAAAATTGAATTACCTATACGAAAAAAAAATGGCCAGTAACCATCACTTTGGCATATACACTATAATCGTGATTAATTACGAATTCAAGACACACATGGACAAACGACGACGGTACTTTCTCTGGAAATCGTTATAATCCATAGCTATTTATTTATTTAATATTACGCACTGAGATTAATAAAATAATGTATTTTATAATATAATAAAAAAATAAACAACTTTGTTTTGATAACGTAATAAAATCTATACAAAAATACTAAAAACAGAAAAGAAAAAGAAGGTGTAAATATACCTAGGTAATATTATAATTTGTAAATCATCATATGATATTCGTACCTATAGTTTTTTATAATTGTTGACCGTGTCATTTAATCAAAATAATTTCATAAGATCGATATGGTTCGTTGAAATTAAAACTATTCGTATATACCATCATGAAGTACACATATACGTAGACAATGCGATTTCCCTTTTACATCATATTATAAAGTATCATGATGTATCACAAGGTTAATTTTTGGTAACATAATAATAATATTATGCGTAGAAATAGATTGACGGGTGTACAAATACATAATATGTAATTCGTGTATTTAAATAATAATATATTATATTTTATAAATCTTCGTTTATGTTTGTCGTATGAAAAAAAAAAAATTAATAAGAATTTCTAATCACGATTTACGTTATGTGGACAATAGGGGAACAGAATTACATGAAATTCCTTTCGTGGACCAAATTGTGAAATGGCCGCTATAATAGCGATATTAAACGTAGGCACATTATTTAGAAAGATTTAGCTACCTGTTAGATTTTATCATTTGTTCGTAGGTATACCTACAATTTGAGAATGTTTCGACAAAAAATAATTACTATTTAAGAAGGGTATACTAATTATAATATTATAATCGAAAATGTTATTTTCAGACTAATCGAAATTTGAAAAACTTTACTTTTAATTACCATATACTATTTCTAGAGATGAAAATGTTTAATTTTTTTACTTATGATTTATGAACCTTCCTATGAATTTGTTTTCTGTATATGTTGTTTAATTATTTTAACTAACTTATACTTAAAACACAGATTATTAGAATATTGATATACAGGCTGATTTTTTTTATTATGAACCAGCAATTATTTCGGAGGATTTTAAGTGAATTTGATTTCTGTTTTTTCTAATCGTTGTGGAATAATTTAAGCTTTATTTTTAAACCATTTTTATTTTTTACCTCTACTCCATGTACCTTAAATAAATACATACTTGTGATTTTCAAATAGGGACCCCCTTATAAACAAAGATTTGAATAAAGAATATTTTTCTAGAAATTTTGATATGCATAGCGCTAATATAAGATTTACCATTTTGGAGTTGTAACAGTTTTAATATTAGATCGGAGGTGTAGGCAAGGGTAATAAATTGCCTATCTCTGATTCTTCTTCTGAGGGGTGAAAAATTAAAAATGGTTTTATAGTAAAGCTTAAACGATTCCATAATGATTAGAAAAAAACAGAAATCAAATCCACTTAAAATCCTCTGAAATAATTGCTGGCTCATAATAAAAAATCACCCGTAAAATGCAAAAACATTTGAATTTAAAGAACTTAAAGAATACATTAATATGATAACAATAGTAGTCATTACGCATTGGTCAATATGGGAAATATGAGTAAAAAATTTACACTAATAATGCTAAGTGATCATTTAATTACATAAGGTAATTATTATTATTATTATAAGGTAAATTATTAATACTCAAAACACGAAAAATAATATGCAAAATAAAATTGATTGCGTTATAAAAGATAAAAATAATCATGCTAGAATAATGTTACCAAAACCGATGTTTCTATTCAAAATTTAATATTAAGTTACATTGATCTTAAATTTATGGGGATTGATGGCAGAGTGTATTTTAGACATGAAAGTCAGATAAAAATGAAAGAATTGTGTTTGAATTTTAATTTTTTACATGGATTATTTTTATTTAGGTTCTTTAAAGAGTACTATGATATGTTGAAAATAGAAATTTAATTATTTAACTAGAAATTGTAAAAACAAAAGACGGACATATTTCGTACGTGGATAGGCCACTATTATAGGTGAGAAGTTGGGAAGGTAGAAGGGAAATTTAATATACATCTGTACCCAACGATTAACCATTATTGCTATGTCAACAATATATGTATCATATTATGGTAAAATAATGACATGTGCATTATATATTTACTTTAATAATATTTGTTTTATATTGTACCTATTTTCCGGTTTTGTCTACGTTTTTTTCCATTTATTATGAAAACAGCTGGAAAAATCAAAAAAATCACTTTCTTAAAGTACCACCCCACTTAAAATTAATTCCTACAGGTTTGTCTTGTTGTCGTCATATTCGTCTCGGCTGTAGTCTTTCGGTTTATATGGTCTCTGGGCAGTAGATAAGTAGAAAAATCTTATCATGAAGGTGGCCATAAAATATGGTTTTTTTTAAAACTATTTAAAAGCATTAAAAGGAAATTTGGAAAACCGAGATCAATTCCCTTTAAATGTTATCAAGAGAGAATGATAAAAACACTATGGGCATCTATCTGTTTAGCTTATCTATGATTCAAATTAGCATACATTATACTACATAATAAAGTACTATTTGGTATGTAGTACCTACTTATTGTAGAAATATATAGACCAATATTTTGTAAATTAAAATTTAAAATATAAAATGGGATACAGGTACTTGATATTAAATAGTCTTAATAAAATGAGAAAAAATATAAATTTAAATTTTTTTTGCATAAGACAGTTTTAAATAAAACAGTTACCTATAAATAATAAAATAATAATGAATTAAAAAAAAATATTCAAAATTGTATATTAGATACCTATGTAAAATACATTTTTATCAAAATTATAAATATTCAAAAATCGTTTACACTCTTTAAGTTATAACGAGGTTTTTGTTATTTTATTACAGACACGAGAAATCAAAACTTTTCGAGCAAAAGCCACCAACAATTAAATGGAACATTGACAACTGCAGAACGCTTTCGACGTCTAGTTCCTTACGTAACATATTACGTAGTAGGTAACAATGATAATAATGATGGACAATATCAGTATCAAAATCCAAATTCTAACACGCCTAGGCCTTTGGCAAATAATTTTTATTATCAAAACCAAAGAAAACCACAACTAAAACAACCAGCCCAGCAGTATCAACACGACTATAAATTACCAAATAACCGCCATCCACAACAACAACAACAACACACGACACCTGAATATCTCAGGTTTCCTAGTTCTCAAAAAAGACCAATAGTAATATCAACGACTGAAACACCATACATCGTTCAAACAGAAAAATCATATGATTATTATTATGAATACAATAGTCAAACAAGCCCCAGACCGATTATTCAACCGAATCCTATAAAATATGAACATGGTTTTTTACCAACGGTGCCACCGACTCAATATTCATCCTTGGAACATGAGTTGTTTACCACTAAAGCCAAAAAATTAAGAAGACCCAAACCAAAAGTTCAAATTACACAAATTACAACCACAACGACGGATAAATACGGTGCACTAAATGAATTATTAAATGGTTACGATTTGGGAAATCGGCTATCGAACAAAATTACACCAGAGAATATTGGTTCGAGTATACAAACGTTGTCAGCTGTATTGAAAATATTACAAAAGGAGGCAGATGAACAAATACGACCGAAAAAACCTAAGCCGGAGTATAATCCAGATCAAATTGACGAATACGATACTGGAGACGTAGGAAATCCAGGAAGGCCAGGAGTGGATTATCCAATACTCTCAGTAATACCTAAAACTAGTTTCGACTGCCAAACACAAAGATACAAGGGCTTTTTTGGAGATCCGGAAACACATTGTCAAGTATTAAACATTTATTATTTTATTCTAATACCATACATTTTTTTTTTTTATTATTCATTCGATATAGGGTTACCATAATATTATATTTACTTATTGTGGGGGAGGATACAACGTTAAAAAAAATGTTAATTTGGAAATAAAAGCTATAACTAGGGAGGTCTAGTAGTCTTACCTCCCCTCATCCCCGAAAAAAATTAGAACGAGTTTATAATTAGCAGTAAAAAATTATGAGTGCATTTAAGGTTATTTAAAAAAAATTATACCCCCCCCCTTGAAACGTATGCACAGATGCAGCTCTGATTTGGTAAAATAAAACCATAAATCATAACAAGTAGCTGGTAAACCAACCAATAGCCATATTTATATATTATTTTTAGCGTATTAGCATAAAATAATTTCCAAGTGAATAAATCAATTTGTTGTACAATATAATATGATATATAATGAATTTCAGTAACGTAATAATAACTAAGGGTTGAAGTTTAAACAAATTAAACCAATCGGAAACAAACAACTCGACCGCCGAAATAAGCAAGATGAAAATAATTTAACATTGTTAACATTACATGTTGGGTAGGTACGTACTATAACGCGTGCATATTTTCTTATGGAATATTACATTGTTTTAATGTGGAGATTTTGTAACTTCTAATGTTTCACGAATTCGTAGATATTCGAGAAACTCGATTCGTTCTCGTGATAGTCAACGACAATAGTCGCGTGACTTTCTCATATACGATTAACAAAAATTATAACTAGTTGGCAATAAGTAAACAAACGATACAATTACGAAAAATAACAGTGATTACATTGTTGATAACCTTGAATTTATATTATTAGTTTCTTTCATTAATTAATACGTATTGTATTATTTAATATTTTTTAAGTAATATACTCGAGAGCTATGTTATTTGAATTTCAGGGTGGGACGAAAACTTGGATAATTATATGTTTTTCTTAGTCAACACTATATGTAGGTGTATTTATATAGAGATAACACATTAAGAAAAATAGTTAGATAGTATTAATATTGAGAACCATTGGTAGTAGATATACTATATAAAAGATAACATGCAACATGGACGCATTTGGGAAAACAAATTCTGGGTTGAAAGCTATACATTTAAAAATATAAAATAGTACACAAAAATAATATATTTTCTTATTTTAAATTTCTAAAGTTAAGTTTAGAACACCTTGCTGGTCTTATGAATTACATGTTAACGCAAATTTTCCATGAAATAGTAATTATTTAATAAATATGACTTGTGTAAACATTTTTTGTAATTTTTTTTTAATCAGTAATTATTTTACCGCTGCGGCACTGGTCTAAATAGTAAATTTACATGGCAAAAAGTCTGTTGATTTTTTTTTTAATATTAAAATAATTAATTCAATGAGTTTTTAATATAATATTAAATTTCAAATTCCTAAGTACACATTAAAATAATCAGCAGACTTTCCAAAAAGGTACTTCTATATTTTTATCTTTATTCCAGCAAAATGGAAATTTTTGATTTCCTTCTCTGTCAAGCTGTTTACAAGATATTACATTGTTAGTATAGGCGGGTGAGAGTAGTGAGCTGTGTATATATTTATCTTAATATTAGTAAGGACATTTATTATAAAACTTTGAACTACTTGAAAATATTATTTCCGATAACCATGATTCCAAAACTTCTTATTGTTGGAGATTTTAACTTGGGTAATTTTAATTGGTTAAGGATTTCTCAATTATAATCCATATTATATACATCCTACAGCGAATATTATGGTTCTCATAAATTAATTTTTAGATTTGGAGTGTAGTGAATGCATTGGTTTTATAATGGTATTTATTATTTTTTGAACAATTATTTTACGAGAAATCTTGCTTCAATGTAGTAAGTGTAGCATATTTTTTGAAAGAAAATTTTACCTAGCTGATACTCTAAGGAGGCCATCTTTTGATGTTCTAAGTGATTTTCAAAATAATTAGAAAAACAAGAAAATGTATGTACATGTATAAAAAAACCTTCGCTCCAAATCATTTTTCGTTAGCAAAGGTTTTTTGTTGCGTACAAATATAAATTAAATTCTCCCTTTATATCCTACCTTCCCACAAACAAAAATGGCTCACCCAAAAAGCGAAATACATCTAACTAAAGGCAATTAAACTTTATAAAAAAAAACAAGAAAATAGTATTATTGATCTTATTTTTAGTGATATTCAAAATATAATTGTTTTTAAAGGATACTGTTTTGTTTCTTTGGTATATGATCACCACCCTTCCTTACTGTAACTAATTTCTTTATTATTTATACCCGCAACTAATAGTGTATTTAAATTTTGAATTACTTAACTATATACAATTCATCAATGAGTGTCATCTGAATAAAGTCAAATCAGATTATATTGTGTTGTTTTAACAGAAATAAAACCTTGTTCTAGTAAAAAAAAAAAAAAATTTAATAATTAAAATATAACCAATGGTTTTATTTTATAGGTGTGGCATTATTGTGACTTAAATGGCGGACAAGCATCATTTTTATGTCCAAATGGAACCATATTTAATCAAGTTTCACTAACCTGTGATTGGTGGTTTAATGTAAAATGTGACACTACAGCTCAACTTTATGTACTTAATGAACGTTTGTATAAATATATAATACCTTCTAAACCTAGTTTTCCAGAAGACTATGAAGGGCCATTAGTTGATAGATATTTAGAAGACAAATTTAGGGAAACAGAAAAAACAAGAAGCCAACAAAGAAAACCAATACCACAATTGATGAATATGACGACTGTAGAACCAGATAAAGTTAGAACACCTTACCAACAATTACTTGATGTAGACACATAAATTGTATAAGTAACCTCTGTAATTTGTATAATAATATGCATTCAAAATATTACCCAAACAATAAAGTAGACATAAAAAAGTTGTGAACAATAATTTAATGACAACACATTAAAACTACTAGATTGACTAAATGTATTATTTTCAAAAAATTATTATCAGGCCTATTAATGTGCCATTTAAATAAGTTTACAGTATTATTTATTTATATCATTATTATATAATTTAAACTATCAGTAAAACTATGTTTTAAAAGAGCTCAAATTAAAATGGTAATAATAGTTATACATTTTTAGTTCAAGTATTAGCTATGTGACAAAACTACACACATAATTATTATTATTCAAAAATGAATTTGCAGTAATTAAAAAAAAAAAAAATTAGTTTAGACAGCAACCTATTTATATTTTAAGTCTTTTAAATATTTATGATTATTTCATTTTTGTTTTAAGAGGCTCCATGACAGCTCGTTTAAAACTTGCTTTATGAGAATAAATTGTACAGCCATAAAATACTCAGATTTTGAGTTATTTTTTGTTGGAAATAAGAACTTCCTGTATTGATAAACTTTTTCAATATTTTAAACTCAAACTACATAATAAATCTTCAAAAAAGTCAAATTTAAACTTTTTTATACAATTATTTTTAATAAAATAAAAAATTAGAGTTAAGAGTTCAACAATTTCTGTTCTCATTAAAATTTAATTAATTGATTTAATTTATAAAAAAATAGTAATATATTAGGACTAAAAATTTTACTCTATTGTGCCAAAATAAATTTCACATTTATATAGTAAGTGATACACATAATTAAGCATTTAATAAATTTTATATAACACATTTTATTCATAGGTTAAGTTAAACATATGTGCAATAATAGACATTATTTAGAATTATTTAAGATGTAAATATGATTAAGTATTGAGTTTAAAATCCTATTATTTATTGTCAAAATAATATATCAGTCTATTTTTCAGTGCTCACTTTTGTATTCATCTTATTTAAAACCAAAGGAAAAACAATTATATTTTTTCAAATTTAAATAAGCAACGAGATATCCGGAGCATATTAAATTTGTAAAATTTGATGTTTTTTTTAATAAAACAAAAAATTACGTCTTTGAGTCTCAATTTCCTATAGAATATATCCTATATTTCTCGAGAATATGTTGTAGTATGGTAAATTGTGTTTTGTTAACTAGTTATGTATGTACTTATTGTTTGATTGACTAGTTTTCAATAAACAATTAATTAAAAGAGAATATACAAATACCTATTTATTTGAAAATTAATTCTCCAAACATAACTATCAATAAAAACTATTAAAACTGTTATAATAATTAATTAAACCATGATAAATTATCTATGTTTTTAAAACTCAACCTATCAATTTTATTGGAAAAAGTTATAAGACGTTGAATAGTAAATATCCTTTATTTAATTTCTACTAATCAAGTCATTATTATTGTTTTTATAGTAATATTATTTTTAGCTATTTACAATTAGGTTTTTCTAATAAATTAAATTAATAATGATAAATAATTGCCAATGACATTGCCTAAAATTAATTTAAACTTAATAATTTATCTAAAATAAAATATCATAATCCATGACGTAATTTCTTATTTCTAAATTTAACAGATTTTATATTAATTTATATGTAAAAAAGTTATTCAAATAATTAACTAATAAAATATTTATACTTACATCTCTACGAAGTTTCAATTTTTTGAGTAAATTTTCTCCTTTTTTTGAATATTCATTTAAGATGTTTATTGAATTCAAATTCTAAAAATAATTTAAAATATATTTTTTATAAAAGTATTCATTATTTAAAGTTTGTTAAAAATATTTATTTTTAAATATTATAATACTAATATCATGTTGAATCTTTTAGTTTTTATAAACTTGGATTTTGAAATAACTTTTATATTTCTTATAGATACATAATATACTGTATGATATGATAATATATAGATAAATAAAATTAGGTGATTTAACTTAAAAAAAAATAATATAATAATATCAATAAGTGCTAAATTTTTTTCATTGAAGCAGAACTAAAATCATTGAGCTATTTTGAATTAATACATTATTAACTTCAGCCTAAGTAAAAAATAATTTATAATATTAAAAAAAAATATATTAAAATTTTCACAGTAAGAGTCCAAAATACAAAAGTGTATGGTTTTTTTAATTTAGTGTATTTAACATCCAAATAGAAATTTAAAATTCATACTTTTAGACAAAACCTCTATATCTGCAACAATCTAAACTTCAGATCTATGGATGCTACGATTTAAATATTGGTTCTAAATTGTTTGCAAACAAACGAACACAAAGGGTTATTTTTATTTTAATAATAAAATTATATTTTATACTCAATCCATTAAAATCCTACTATTACATAAAAAAAAAACACTTTTGTTTGTATGTTAAGTCTCAAGATCGACTTAACCAATTTTGATGAAACTTTTTTTTATTGATTTTTTATCATAACTGAGAGATTATTGACTACTTTTTATCAATATTAATTATGTAAATAGTTCTAGAGAAACTATACATAACTGAACAACAACATAAGATAAGATATTATGCAAGAGCTTTACAAGTAAATTTAACATTATTAATAGTCATAAGAGGGTTAGGGTGAAGAGAGGTAATAAGAGATATGCAGCAGGTGACTGGGAGTGGAGCATTATATAGAAAGTTCAGGAGTTGTTTAAGAATTTTTTTAGAGTTTTATAGAGTTAACAAAAATATTCAATAGTTCTATTTAAATCAATCTATAAATAAGATACTATTTACAGAATTTAGTGTTCTTGTTAATTTTTTGAAGTTTAAAAAAAATTGTTGAAGTTTTAAAAACAATTGTTTAATAAAAAAATGAAAACACCTTTAAACAAAACAACTTCACTAAGTATAATTTTTTTTTTAATGAAGTGTTATGAAAAAAATTGTAAAATTCTTACATATTTCTCCAATGGTTGAATATCATGTGGTCGGTGGTCCTCAATAGCACAAATTGAACACAGGTCTAATTGACATGTAACACAAATAATATCAATCGGTCTTAAATGTTGGTCGCAGGTTTTTTCCTCTATAAATTCATTATTTGTGGTACTTAATATTTGTACTTCATGATAAGAAAAATTTTGATTTGCAATATGCTAAATAAATAATAATTATATACATTTTAAGATTTAAACAAATATTTTAATTTTGTATATAAATTAAGTTCAAAAATAACTACCTCTGGAAAACAACTTTCACAAAACATTTCATTACACTGAATGCAGAAATATACTGAACGTCTATGACAAGAATCACAAATATCTATAAAAAAAATATATATATAAATGTTAAAAATGTTAGATTAATTCAAATTATTATTTGTTAAACTCACTACTTTTTTGTACAAAATCACTCGTTAAATTTCTTAGTTGCAAATTCGATAAATTTCGGTACATTTCTTTTGGCTTGTTAGTCATTAAATACCACACTTTGCCAAGTAAATAGTAGTGTAGTGGTATATTATTTATATCACTTTCGCTTTCTATCCTATATTTTAGAAATTTTAAAAATAATTAAATAGACATGTAGGTAGTAATTTAAAAATCAAATAAAGCATAACTAAACAATTTCTCATACTTGCAATCAGTTTTGCAGACTTCACAAATTATCTGTCTATTCTTCTTGAACATAAATTTTATGCAATTTTTGCACATATCATGTCCACAGTTTAGTAACATCGGAACCTTGTATCTATTTGTATCTATAATCATAAATTAATATCTAGTGAAATAACATTAAAAAACCCAATCAATAATACCGCCAAACTTGAGATATAGAGGTCAGGCAACCGCCTGAATAAATTTTTTGAAGATGAGTGGGTGGGTTTTTCTAGTGGTGAGAAATATACATATGATGAGTAGTATTTGTAGAAAATTTAACTTTACATATTAATTAAAAATTATGAACTATTACATACTATGAATTATGGAATATAATAATCAAGCTGGTTAATAAAATAACATTATATTATTATTTATTAACTCTTGAAACTACTATTTAATATGTTAAATTATTTTATCTTTTGTTTCATAAATGTCTAGAATTATTTAAAACAATGAATACATTTAATACAAATAGATATCTATTGTTCTAAATTTATTCTTTTCAAAAAAAAAACTATATAACTATATAAATATTAAATAGAAATACAATATTATGATAGTATGTATAAACATGTCAAATTAATATAAGATTCATTTTTTTAAAATAGGAAGTTTTTCTTTTTTTATTATCTCTAGGTATTTTGGTTAAAAACATAATGTAATGAAAAAAGAAAAAATACATTATTTTCAGATCTTAAAAAAGCTGCCAATAAAACTAATCTATAAAATGAAGAATTATGCATTCTAAAATATATATATCATTAAGTAGATTATATAATTATAAGGTAATAAGTACTGAAGAAAAAATAAAGGATTTTTTTTTATAATTAATAAGAATGTTTAATTTATCATAAATATTTGGCAAAGTAATCATAGTAGAAGAAGAGTATAATGTAAGCAATAAAAAGAATTATGTACAGATATTTAAGGTTAACATGTAAAAAAAAAATTGATAGTAGGTATGTATAACAATTAGAAAAAATGATTTATTATTATTTTAAATGCTCAACAAACTGTCTATAACTTAGGCTGCTTTACTGCACAATACTCAATACAATTAAATTACAAATACCAATCAGCCACTGTAATAATAGACATTTTTAATGTAAATAATAATTACAAATATGTTGTACATAATAAGTATTACACATTTACTTAAGCTATGTTATAGAAATAATATTACACAAAATTCAAAAACCTTCTTCTGCAATATCTGTTAACAGTGATCTAAGACTTGTTTTTTTATTGATGATTCGTTAACACAATTTAAACGGCTAAGCTCACCTAAACTATAATAAGCTCACTAATATTATAAAAATTAAATTTTTCTAGGGGAGAAGGTGGAATCCCTTAATATGCAACTTTTTGTAGCAGAATGAATACAAATTTAAAATAAATTAAATGTATTAATTATATTACCATAATCATATTTGAGTTTAAAAGCACAAAAATTATAAATATCAAACTATTTAAAATATTTAAAGGTGTAAAACTACTTTATCAGATGTTTTCTCGATAATCAATTTATAACATAATTTACTGAAAATTAACCAGTAAATCATACCATTGAAAATAGAATTATGTGTGTATTATAACTGTTATGAGCAGGGGCGTATTTGAGGGGAGGGTGTAATTGGGTCAATCACTCACCCCATCAATTAATTTGTGTAGGCATTTTTTATACAGACTATCACACAAGGATATACCCCTTGAATATCTCCGAAGATAATAAAGATAATCAAATTTTGATATTTTTTTTTTATATTACTCACAGAGATAAGGACTACAAACATTTATTTTTTAATTCATTTTTTATTATTATTTTCAGAAAATTTTAAGAAAGCCATTCTATAGAGTTTATTTTTCTGAAAATTTTAACTTATCACACATTTCTATCCAATTAATCGTTTCTAAGTAACAGCTGTTTTAAATTCTACTAATATGTGTGAAAACCGATATTATCTAAAGAATAATGTAACTGCATTATGCGATAATATCGGTTTTCACAAATATTAGTAGAATTTAAAACATATGTTACTTAGAAACAATTCATTGGATAGAAATGTGTGACACATTCAAATTTTCCGAAAATAAATAAAATAAAAATTATGGACCCCCACAAAAATTTTCTAAGTACATCCCTGATAGGTGTTGTTTCAATATCTCTTAGTAAAATAATAGTAATAGTAAAATTAAAAAAATAAAATAATATATTTATTATAAATAAATAATGCTTTTGCAGACCGTATTTTTGCTTACATATTTATTGATATCCTTTATAATACTATTAATAATGCAAATATTTACAATATTGAGTATATCTGAGTTAATAATAAGTACCTATGATTTTTAAAATATCATGATTTACAAAAACAAACATACCGCCCAGTTGACCTACTTTAAATAATTAGAGGGCTCTAAAAAAAAAAAAGGTAGAAGAGCTCCTCACTGAGGCTACCTAACTCGGATTATAAGGATTTAAATAATCAACAGATATACAAAATTTAATGGTAGTAGATTGACATGAAAACAATTTAATTATTAGATACCTGAAATTTGATAACTCAGTTTGCATCGGGTACAGGAAGGAATCCTTGTACGGTCCATTATAGTATTTTGTAAACTATAGTCAGGAACCAAATATACAGTATATAGCAACTTCTAATACAAGACACGTTCAACACGCCTTAACAGTAATATTTCGCCGCCTTCAGTACTTCAGTATTCAATAGTATAATTAAAGTAAAACATCTATAAATATAAACAAAAATTCAGTTTTGTATTGGTGTAATAGTCATAAACTTACAATATAAGAGCTGATGTTCCCAATGTTCCCAACATGTATAATCCTAATTGTAGAACAACTAACAAGTACAGTTTTGAGATGAGAATGATTCAACACAATAACTATGTCATAGAGCATAAGAAAAGTCAATAAGTAGTGTGTCAACAACCAAAGGGTGTGCTCGAGAGATCACGCTTACAAACCTAAAAGCCGTGTTACAAACCGTTCGCTTACATCCCTTTGCATTTCCCTAAATGAGAAAGCTTTGCCTGTATGAGTTTTTGAACATGTTATCAAAAATAATATTGATAACAAGATAACAAGTTGTTTACACCCGGCGACTGATTCAAACTGTTTATCGTGTATGTTCTTGTTCATATATTTTACTAATTTTACCATATTTTTATTAAGTTAAAACACGTGCTTAAATTAGAGGTAGTCACAATTCATATTTTTTATCATATTCAAGTTTATCTATATATTATGATAAGACAATAAACCCAATGGTTATTAAATAATTTTTTTAGTGTTGTTAAATTTAAATAAAAATAACGTTGAATTGTAAATCATTACCTGTGTATTCTAAATTAAATTTTCAAGCTTAGAGGGGATTGATGATCCCCTACTCTCCGGAGGGCCTGAAAACTTATACAAATCAGTAGTGAAAACCGAAAAGATACATTTTACTCACCTCTTCTAATAGGTAATATCGAATTGTTATTTAAACATATATTTAGATGAATAAATGCACAAAATAATACCAATTTACTAATTACTATTTCTTTAAATTAATTTACCCTATTAAAATAGTTATTTTTTTCATGCGTGTCGCCAAGGCCAAGATAACTCATAAATCAACAAAAAATGTTAAATGTTCGTTCTAAAAATACCAAAAACTCTGGGTTAGCCACACTTTGGCGGTTGAATTTCGAGATAAAAAAGAAAAAAAAAGGACATCGAAAATTGTAGATTTGTAGAAAAAACCAATATATTAAGTCGAATTTAATTTAATTTGGCGCAATGAAGTTAAAGCAAACCAAAAGCTTATTATGACGAAGAAGGGTTTTTAAAAATATGAAAACATTACAAACGTCAATTATAATCGGTATAAGAAGATTCGATGACAAAAATTTACTAGTTCATTTTTAACACGTTGGACTACTCATAAGCTCCTATGTAACAGTTATTAATAATGCAATAAAATACTCACGTAATTATTTCGAGCGAGAGCACAGACGACAGACGACATTACACTGTTCAAGGAAATAAAATCGTACGTTTTGAGATTCAGTTAGTTTCACTGATGTGTTTATCGATTAAAGCAAACATTAGGTAAACTTACGATTACAAAACGAGATTATTCCTTATCAAGACTATTAATAACTAATATAATTACTCCAATATTATTAACTCATTATTTTACTCTGAAAATACGCACATTTTACGTTTTAAAATTAGAATAATTCAAATAATAATTATTATTTTGAAAATCCTAGGATGAAATTTGCTCAGATAAAAAAAAACTTCACACATAAAGTAATACTGATACATTTTTCGCTCACCTCTGAATCTTAAAACGCTTTAAAAAAAAAAAACTACATAATGTTTATATTTATATATTTTTTTTAGATTCCTAGCGGAACTAGGAATGTATTGATTTTACTGTGTGCTTTTTTTAAAGTTAAACATTTTTTTTTTTTAGTCAACTTTTCTCTTAGAAATCTTACTTCGATCGAAAACTCTAAATTATATCCGAGGGGAAAAAAATATTATTTAAAAATATAAAACCGACCGTTTTCCCGGATACCACAAGTACATATTTTAATCGGTCCAATTTCATATCACAGTTGACAATTATCTAATTTCTTGGGACGATTTGAATACATTTTATCAATGATACAAATATTTAGAACCAAATAGTAAACAAAAACCGGTTTATGTCATTAATAAATTTAACGGTTCTGATCAATAACTGCCTATTTGGAAATTAAAATAAATTATATATTTAATTTCCTAAAGAATATAGATGGCTAACAATGATTTTTAGCAGTAACCTTTTTAGTGACAGGTGTTATTGCAACTACTACCATTGATCAAGTATACTAAGTATATTAATAGATGTGACCAGTGGCGTATATAGAAATTAATTTGGGGGAGGGTTTATAAAAAAGCTTTTGGGTTTAGTTAATATATAGGTTAAATGAATTCATAAATACGCACGTGTACCGTACCAACCTTAAATTTGGGAGGGGGTTGAACCCCAAAACCCTCCCCTATATACGCCACTAGCTATGACTAGTGACTACTATCGATTTGGGGAAATTTTGAAAAATAATATATTACAATATTACTATGTCACCACATTAAATCATTAAAACCTAGGTTTTTATAACAGTTAGCCATTCCTAGTAAGTAGCTGTGTCGTTTGTTCCAGGTAAATGAGTTAATTTACCTGTTCATCGTTTATGAGTTCATGATACGGACTAAGGTATAGTAAGTAGTAGTCCGTGGTTCATGATAAGAACC
Organism: Cinara cedri; assembly: GCA_902439185.1. NCBI lineage: Eukaryota > Metazoa > Arthropoda > Insecta > Hemiptera > Aphididae > Cinara > Cinara cedri. The sequence continues at coordinate 386,620 of CABPRJ010000004.1, forward strand.
GTTTATTTTATTAGTGATAAATACCGTTTTTTTTTTTTTACTGTCTATATTAAAATATATATTATTTGGAAATATTTAGGTAGAGAGCCCTGATAATAAGAGAGTGGCCACCATAGATATAGATAATAAACTAGATTGCTAACTAGTGATAACAGTAAATGCCAAATAAAGCAATGTTGGTTATAGGCTCTGCAGCGTTACCAGTGTTAACTACGTGATACCCACGTTGTAGATAAAATGTCTTTTCTACATCGTGATGATACCTAATCTATCATGTGGAGGGGGGTATTTCAAATCAAATCGTAAGTATATATTACTACAGATATAGGTAATAAACTAAATTATTACCTATTTACATAAAAACATATGATAATGAAAAATACATTATACAAGTAAATCATTTATCAAAATGATTGTGTAAGATTATTTATAATGATTAATTAATAATAAATAATATTTGATAGTAACATGTAAAAATAAAGGTAAAATAATGGGAACGGGTGCAGCCACTGGTGTAGGTGGGAAGTTGGGAAGGTATGATACAACCGGGAATTTAATATATATCTGTAAGCAACGATAAACCATTGCTAATGAAAAACGATTCCGAGCGGAGTTCAATTTATAATAATGGTTTGTCAACAACAGTGCGGTAGCTAGGTATTTGTGTGATCCGGTGCAAATTGGTCTAGGTGTCCATAAACATAAACGCAATTAGGGAGGCTCCTTAGTCACTATTAAGTCTCTTCAAACATTTTAGTTTTGGCTCTTCATATAATCTCCAAGATAAATAAATAAACAAACTTTAAAATATGCAAACTATTATCGTTTTTCACTATGAAAGGTGATTTTTTTTAGGAGAAGGGGTTAATTATTAAATTTATCTTATAGCCTATAAGTATCCCGGGAAATTCCTGTATATTTAAAAAAAACCCATCACAATCGGACGAACATCGCAGCTGAAAATGGCTGTTCATAAAATACAAACTGACGGACAAATTTTTTATTTTATTTATTAAATAATAAAATAATAAAGGAAAAGCAAAATTATTAAAATGTTTAATACTTGTAAATAAATAAAGTAAATAAATATATAAATACAAAATTAATAAGTATATAATACACTTATCTTAATACTCCAGGCGATGTATTTATTCATTAATTTTTTTTTATGTATATATACATTTTTTATTTAAATATTTATTTACTATGTTTATTTACTTTATTAAATATTAGATTGTTATTGTATTAATATTAGATTGTAGAACGATAAACCATTGTTAACAATTCGAAATGCCGTAATATTTACAATTTTTGTTAAAGTATGATTTCAAAAACTTATAAAAAAAAAAATTATTACAATACTTCATAACAATCAATTTTTTTTTGGACCACTAAGTTCAACTTATAATTAACCTCGTGTCAAATTTTCAATCATTTCTGTTTAGTCTAACAATTTTATTCATAGAGTACCTACCGAATAAAAATTACGTAAAAATTCGAAAAAATTGAAATGTATATAAATAGCTTAAAAGTGCCTCAAACGATTTAAAAATTGTACTACTTTTTTTGTTGTAATTCGGTTATTAATATAAAGACTTAGTTATTAATGTAGAGAATTGAAATTTGGTAATAATACTTATATTAGACATAACTAGACGTAGTAGAATTTCCAAAATCATAGGATGACTTTTCTTTTTTAATAAGCATTTTGAAATCAAATTTAAACGAAAAACGCAAAAAAAAAATTACAGCACTTCAAATTATGTAATACACTAGGAATCGTCTTTTATAAAGCAATAGTTGCTTACAAATATAAATGAAATAACCTTATGTATCATATCTTCCCAACTTCTCACTTACAACAGTGGCCGCTCCCATCACCAGTATTAGCTCTTTTTTTTTTAAATATATAAATACAACCGATAAGAAGTCATAAATGTAGACTGTTCGATTAGTCAATACACTATAGTGATGGGAACAAGAATTTATTTTGACGAACTTATTAAATGTTTAGTGATTCATCGATCGGTAAAATGAATCGTTCAAAAGAATTGTTCATATGATTCTCTAAATCGTGCGTCTATATTGAACGTTCGTTGTTCGTTGAAATCTAAATAATCTAAAATTATTTCTTCAGATTAATTATGTAGATGACTACTATAAAATTAAAAACTACTAGGATAATTTCTCGTAATTAAGTGGTGTAATATTAATGGTATGTCAATTAATGCAGAAAAATGCACGCAAATTTGTTCTTCCGTAATCAAAACCGATTCATTACAGTTACAAAATTAATGATAATTCGTTTCTGAATGTTAGTAAAATTAATGATTTAGGTATCTATACTACTTTCATCTGATCTATAATTTGATAGTCATATTGAAACTATCTATACTAGGGCACTCAGGGATCTAGGTTCTATTAAATGTTTGTGTGACACTATGGATTGAGTGTCTGAAAGTACTTTATTCTGTCATAGTCCACTCTGTACTTGAATTTAGTTCAGTTACTTGGAACTCCAAAAAAGTAGTCTTACCTGATAAAATTAAAAAAGTCTAAAGATGATTCTTACGTTTATTACCTTTAAACTACACTTAGGTGGTCATTAAATTTCTACCATTGAGATTAGTTATGGTCGGTAGCCAGACAATTCACCGCTGGATAATTCACTGCCCGGATATGCATTATATAAATAATATTTTGAAACAAATTATATTATTTCCAAATTATCAGTGGTTTAGTTTTAGTTTAGAGATTGTTTTCATAAAAACCGCCTGAAAACACATGTATAGGCAACATAATAGAATCCTTTGTATAAGTTTGTATCTACGAAAATAACCGATATAATATAATATACGTTTAAAAATTATCGTCAGCCTTCGATTAAAAAACTTAAGACCCCTAAATAAGTAGGGGACATTTTATTTATTACGCTTTGCATAACTGGCAGTTAAACTATTTTTGAGAATAGTATTAATAAAGAATAATATTTATGTAGTACGCACTAATTAAGATTACATGCTGTTTTAAGAAAATGCACATAAGTAGCTAATTTGCCGATACAATGCGCCGTCAAAAGCTGTCTGCACAAATAAGTGAGTTCTAAACAACGGAACAATATTCAAGCACGGGTCCCACCAGAAAATATATAGTATATAACAATACAAAGATTTTAGTAAAAAAGAGAGGCTGAATTCACGAGCAATACGAAGGATTTTCTAGGAAACCTTGGGGAAACTTGGACATATTGAACTTCAAGTTAACAGACAAACCCCGGTCGGCTAGACGGTTAAGACCATATTGAAACAATTACCATTCAGAGAAGTAAATTTGACTTGACCTTCATATCGCAGGTAAATATGAGAAGTTTGGTGATTTCGTATTTATAGCTATTATAGATATTTAATATTGTTTCATAAAAACCCCCAGACAACTCCCAGAACATTATTTATATGATAGCACAGAGCGCCGCCTTTGAATAGTTTTCCTCTACTCTCCCCTACCCCTAAAAATGGAATATCTTATCAATGGGTTGACGGAAATCAAAAATGTCATCACCAAAATGTATTTAAATGAAAATTCCGTCCATTTATGGAAGTTTTCATGTATGTTGCTATTTGAAAATCGAAAGTAGATTCACCTCAAAAAATAAGAACAGAAAACAATAGCAATATAAGATTTTAAGCTATAAGTTTCTCAAATTGTAAACAAAAATAAAAAATTATGAAAAAAGTTAAAATTTTCCAAGATATCGTATTGGTCATATCTTTGTGGAACACGCCGTATATATTAATATGAATATACATTAAACAATATAAATTTTACATACAGAGTGATTCACTAAACGTGCTCACCCCATTGTTTTGGTTAAATTTTGCATATGTTGAAATTCTGATTTATGGAATTTTTACTTGTAGTTAAAGCCGATACTTTTTTATACTTAGATTTTTCATTTACAGCATTTAAGAAGTATCCTGTGGTAATACCAACTTTGGTTTTTAAAATGAAAACCTATATTACAAATTTCATAAATAGATAGAATATTACTTTAAATACATTTTTGATTCCGTCAACGTGTTGACGAGATATTTCACTTTTAAGTTTAAGTAATGGCTGGAGGAGAGTAGTGGATTATCATTTGTGTGGCGGTACGGAACGCGGCGTTTTATTAATGCTATATTCTATGCTTACACATATATATATATATATATATTGGGTGATTCATTTACTGCAAAAATACAAAATCTTAATTTTATCGAGTTATTTTTATCACTATACAAAATATCCATCGTAAAGGATTTATGTTTTAAATATTAATATTTTTTCTTTCAAATGTTGGTCGTAACTGCGGTTAACATGATCTATTCTGTAGTTCTAATTTTCAATGACGCATTTGAGCCTTCCAAATTTCCGAGTGGTATTTTGCTGATGACGCGTGTGATGTTGGCTTCGAATTCCTTAATTATAGTGGACTTATCCATGTAGATTTTGGACTTAACGTGACCCCAAAGGAAAAAGTCTAGAGATGTGATATCGCATAATTTAGGTAGTCAATTTACACGTCCAAAGCATGAAACTAACAACTCACTGAATTTGAATTGTTCTCACAAAAAAGTCATTGTTTCACGGGCTATGTGGCAAGTAGCATCGTCTTCCAAATGTCGTCGATAACACGGACTTCAATTTCAGATACCTGCAAATAGTTCGTAATCATGGCGCGATAATGGTCGGTATTTAGTTACGTTCTGCCCGGTTTCATTTTTAAAAAAATATGACTAATGTTTCTATCAAATCATAAACCACACCAAACGGTTGTTTTGTCTGGGTGTAACGGTAGCTTTTGAAGTTCTTCGGGTTACTCTTTGGCCCAAATACGGCAATTTTGCTTATTGCTTATTGATTTAGCCATTAGGCCAGAAGTGAGCCTCATCGCTAAATAAGATTTTGGTCAAAAACAATGGATTTTCTTTAATCTTTTCAAGAGTTCATAGACTGAAACGGTGATGATTCAGAAGATTAGCCGTCTTCAATGATGAACTGCCAAGCAATACTGAATAAAAATACCATAACAAAAATTCACAATTCACATGTTATCTGTCATAAAATCCCAACTAAAGGAAGTACCCGATAATGAATCACCCATTATTTTAAAACTTTTAGAAGTAGATAAACTATTTCTATAATTATTTAATTGGCTTTATTACCTGTTAAGTATTAAGTAATAATGTCAAGTCTAAGTTCACAAAACATGAAAGTTCTCAAAAAAAAAAAAAAGTTAAAAGAAGAATTAGGTATTAAATAGTAAGAGATAAGACATCTGTTAAGAACCAGATTAATTTTACGGTAGAGAAACCGACAAAGAACAAGTGTTTTATGTTAGACAGATTGAAAAAAAAGTATGGAGAGAAAAAAAAACTCTACATGACTTTTGTAAATTTAGAAGAGGTATATGACAGAGTACCAAGAGAAGTTCTAAGAAAATGAATCCCGAAATCGTATTATATAGTTTTATAAACGGTATGTGTAAAAATTCAAATATGAGTATCAATAGAATGTTTGGGATAACGAAAGATTTTGATGTTGAAATTGGTGTTGATGCATACTTACATCAATTAAAAATTCCAATTTGATTTTAAGGTAAGTTCTTCAAGAGTGTGGTGAGTTGCATGTGATATCACACAACATACAACTTGTATAATTCAGAGTGTTGGACGGTATATAGACAAATAGAAAAGAGAATGAGTCTAACGGAGATGAAGATAAAAAACGAGTATATAAGAGATAGCATAAGCGTGGCTTCGATAGTGGATAAATAAATAGAAAAATCGGAGAAAATAGATTGAAATGGTTTGGGCAAGTCATAAGAAGAGAGGAATCAGAAAGAGTAATAATGATAATAAAAATAAACGTAGAAGATAAAAGAGGTAAATGTAGTTCAAAAAAGAGGGGGTATATGCGATAAAAAATAGGCCTAAACCTTGTTTAGACCCCGCTCGAGTTGTATAAATTTATAAAACAAATATAATGCTAACAATATAATATTTAAAATCAAATTTATTAATTTAAATTGGTAAGAAAGGTTTCTTTAACTACGTTTACAGAAAATACAATTATAATTTGAATTTTTATTTTATAAACAAAAATACTTTTACAGTATATATTATGATGATAAAATTGAATAGTCCTTTACATAGTGTACTAAACAAATTAATATATAATATTAATGTTATCAAGTCGTTTCTGTAGAACGATAATGAGGAATGAGGATTTTTCTAAAATTAAAATGTGTGCATAATAATGTGATATGTGTTCTGTTATCGTTCAATTGATTCATTAAATCGTCTGAATCGTTTTTTTAGGTGAATCGTTCATTTGAACTAATTCGTTTGTGAACTACATATGTCTACATTACGCCAGACTACTTAAAAATAGATTTGATGAGGTTAGATTGCACATAAATTACAGATTTGTTCTACTATTTAAGAAAAATACAAAATAAATCATTATGTTATGCATGTTAACAATAAAATAACACCAACAATTGAAAAATAGCACTAGAAGTCTAAGATACTTCAAATATGTAAAAAAAATCTGTACATAATTTTAAATTTCATATTTGGATTCTGATGCATAAAACAAATGTAAAGATCACCCTTCTATTTTTATCTTTATCCTAAAATAATTAGCAAATGCTATAAAATCCGAGCCCTAGCGATATGTATAGGAAATATTTATTTGGAAATGGAAAGAGCAAAAAAAACTAAAATAGAAAAAATATAATGAGGGGCTCTTTAAATAAATGCATAAATAATTATAATTGTTATTCATCATGTGTATATGATGAAAAATACGTTTTTGGGCGTTTAAAATGTGCACAATAAAAAGCAAATTCAAATATAAAATAAAGGTAAAAAGTTATGTAAAGGTAGGTTAGGTGAGGTACTGGTAACAGATATAAATATTTTACGAAATTTTATATTTTGAAGAAATAAGAAAGGTTACTGCCTATAGGAGTACAATTGCCTTTGTGTGGAAAGCGTAATATTTTTTCCCTGCCAAAAGAGTTATGCCCTGGGCCCCGTAAATTGCGTAAGGATGGTCCTGCCGTTGCATACGAGAATAATGTGGGAGATCAGGTATTACAGCTAGTATATTCGTATGTTGACAAAAAAAAAATTGTACAAAACTGTTAAGGAGGTGCTCAATGTCCGAATAGACGCATGTAGCAAAGGCCATTGAAGCTTTTTAAGGGAAAGGGGAGTTGACACGTAAGTAGTGGATAATCTCTTGCAGATTTTATGATTTCGTGTAAATTAGTCATTTTAAAAACCACTTTATTACTGTCACAAAGGAATTATATTACACATCTCTAAACTTTATAGGACATAGATTATATTATATTATTAAAAACAGAGAAGCTGAATTTAATATTATTATTATTATTACCTATGTATTAGCTATTAGGTACTTTGTAGGATAACGATGATTTGATGCTTGTGTGTTATTATTATAATACACGAATGCAGGCATTGGCAATATATTTCTAGTGCTGCGATGAATAAATATTATGATATTACTCACAGAGTTGCAGTGCCATGAATGTTCTGAGGAGGATGTTTGGGGAACATGATTGAGGAAATTAATAAATTGTTTTTTAGTTAGAATTGCATTATGTTTTTAATTAATATTTTTTATACGAATTGTTTTCCTATTTTGTTTATACAGAGTCGTATCATATTATATGGTATAAATACAACGATTGACTATGATGACTGATAAGTGATGAGTAATGGTTGATGACTAATAATAACACATATTATAATTTAGGTATTCAATATACAGCTATAATTCTGCAAATTCAACTCTAATGACCTGTCTGCCTTAAAATACTAAAACGGTAGCTTATTTAGTTAATTTTTTAATATTAATAAAATAATTTATGTAAGTAGGTATGATTAGTAATAAATCGAACTCATTTGTATAATACCTATGCTGAATAAATCTAAAACACACCTAGGTAGGTGAATAACCTATAGAAAAATATTTACTCATATAGTCATATCCATACTGTCTATAGGTTTGTTAATAGTAGATTTATAGGTATGTATTTTTTAAAATGACCATCTTAATACTTTATACTTGTTTATTTAATTATAAACTACATTAAATAGTTACCAATAAACCGGCTACCAACAACCATGTATAATAATATAATAATATAAATATAAAGTAAAACACATAGATTGAATCAAAATAGGTACCTATTTATATACGAATTTAAAAGATAGAAGAGTAGGTATATAACATATTGGATACATTATTGCATATTTGATACTTATTAGTGCATATAATTCTGGTTTCTAATTATTACACAATATACCAACTAGGTAGGTATTAAACTATATCCAAAGGTATATGCAAGTGTGTAATAACATACAAATGACTATACCTTAAAGAGCATAGAATATATCATCAAATATCTACATACAATAGGTAGATAGTTGAATTTTGTAATTTAAATTAATTTGATGATAATAATAACACTCACTTATGCGTACTGTGTATACAGTATACCTATATCTACTTATGCAGATATAATACATATTATTATAATACATCCGTTCTCCATTCATAAAACTATAAAATAGTGAATTTATATAGCTTATTCAAAGTTGACAAAATTACAATACTATACTGAAATATTGCATTTTACAGTGTGCACAATATGTACGTTGGATACCTATGTAGTGAAGTTAATATAAGTATTTAGTAGGTATTGTGTTTTGAAGGTCTACATTAATTTTAATAAACCATTGAAGCGGACGATCTCAATGCCATAAATACATATTATATAGTATAAAATCCGAAAAATATTTTATGATACCTCGATTTAATAATTATTTATATAAAGTGAATAAAGTAAAGTAAATAAATAAATTCTTTAAATTTATAAAATTAACGAAAATTATACACTAGTTATGTACTATCAATGTTTAGTATCTACCTATACAAGATATAATAAATATAAAACTTACATTAATTCATCAGCTGACATAAATCATTAAGTCTAGATTATAAATAAAATAAAAAACATAATAAAATAGTATATATTGATATTAAATATATCAATTTTTGGGTTTGATTTTTTTTATACGCTTTAACAAGCGTTGTAAGGCGTTAAAAAAAATATATTTTATGCCAATTTATTTTTTGAAAATGGTAAATACAAATCCACAGTAGATTGACACTAATTTGTTTTTGGAAAATCAAAATATTAAAATCCCGCCCAGATAAAATTTATTTCCTTTAAAAAAGGTATCCCACAGGAAAATCGGAGCAAGATTTCTAGCGAAATTTGTGTACACAATATATATACATAAAAAAAAAAAAAAACATAATTGTAAAACTTATACATTCCTAGCTTTGATCAGAATCTAAAATCAGTAGGAAAAATAAAGAAATGGGTTTTATACAATTTGTTTTTAGGACTGAGGGTACTAAATTGGGACTAGGAAAGATTCATCTCCAACCATCCACCTAATTGTGCCTATAAGTTGATTGTTGACACTCTATTGATTATTCAACAATATCTTGAGGTTTTTGGTAGAGCCTTTTATCAAAGTCTTTTAATCAAATGATTTCTATTCTAGATCCGTTATTGTTAGACAGTTTTACAACAATCTATATTGATGATAAAGAATTGTTCAATTCTTTTAAACTCTTAGACATTTTTATCTATGTTTAATATATGACGTAACTATAACTATATGACCATAATAAAAATTAATAATAATATTATAAAACTATACATATATTACGACATTACGGTAATACGTGAGTAGTTAGAACATAATATTTTTCATAATTCCTTAAAATATTATCTATTTGAATTTGAAAACTTGTCTCAATTCATTGTAATAAGCCTTTCACATATCTTCACTATATATAAAATAATATGTCCTGACTGATTCATCATCGCTTAGCCTAAAGTACTGGAATTACTGAACGGAACGGGCTGAAATTTCGTATACAGATATCTATTATGACGTAAGTATTCGCTAAGAAAGGATTTTTGAAAATTCAGCCCTTAAGGAGGTAAAATAGTGGTTTTTAGGAAATTTCGGTACAAATATCTAATTGCTTATTTTTGTTTGTTTATTCATGAGCTACTTTGGTGATATCGATAAAATAACAAAAAATTAATTGCTTCGGGCAATGCCGGATGAGATAGCTAGCTAGGGTTTTTGGAATTTTCGGAATATTAATTAAATTTTATTTGTTGATTTATAGGTTTAAGGTTACCTTGGTGACATGAATAATAATTTGGTTGTTACGGACAAGGAAACTATAATAATTATTATTATTTACACTATTATTGCGATAGCAAAGCATTTCCAGGTCATCTAGTTGACTAAAAAAATAATTTACGGAGCGACATTTTATATTCGTATTATTTTATGAATTAGACTGTATTATTGTAACGGTGAAACTTCTAAAGAAAGTTAAAAAAATCCCGAATATTTAATGTCAAGTGCCAGTATATTTAGTGTTCAAAATATTGCTGACGAACAATCAAAATATTTGTCTTATATTTTTATACAATATTTTGATTTTGTTAAAATATAATGTACATTTATACCCACCGATGACTCGACATAGTGTTTCATCGCCATATCTGCTGCTGCTGCTTTTTTGAGGAACGATTATTGAAATGGCACTTAAATTGTGTGTTATTATTTTTTTTTATGTCAGAAAACTATTTAAAACAACAGATAAACTATAAAATAATAATAAATACAAAAATAACAATAAATTGATAAAATAAATAGTAACAAAAGTAGTAATATGAGTAATACAACATTGTATGAACAATATAAAATCATTGTTCTGGCAATGTCATAGTCGGTGTGTTGTATAATATTCCACAGTCTTCGCCCAATATTGAGCTATGTAAACAGTCTTTTGATTCCCCTATATTGGGGCCTTTTTGCAGTAAATTTGGTGTATAAGTTAGTTGGGTACTATAATTTCGTATAATTTATATGTACAAGTTTGACAGAGCAAAGTTACTGTCCGGTAATCTTTTTAGGTTAGACGTCTCTTTCTTACGTTTTATAATAAGGTTACTTATAGTATATTTGATGTATGTATGACATGAGAGCATTTTTACTAACTAGAAAGTGTTTTTCTGAGAAAAAAACACATCTCAGTAAAACTAATGACTTCTTTGCTACACTCAGAATCTAAAATACAGACTTTATAGAGGGTGTAAGGGTTTCTCAAATGACGTTTATCTAACAAATTTTCCATCTACCCTAGAACAAATCATAGCTATGCCACTGGCTGTGTTGTCAAGGTCTTTCATATAAAAATGCTTGCTTATATCAGTTATATCATTGTTTTGTCTAGTCACATCTTTCGTTATTTTCTCCCTTTGAAATGTTTCATTAATTTTATGTCATTGATTTCGAATTTTGTGTTTTTGGTCTCGCATAATATTATTTAATACGTTCACTGGAATCGTCTTATGTAGGACGTTTGATGTTATTATGTATCTAAATTGTGTTAGTTTCTTTTTTTCACACCAAAGTTTCATTAAAGTACATACAGAAAAAATAATATTTCAGTACTTATTTGAATTTTAAGGAATCAAAAAAAATTAACCAACATAGATGGTAATAGCCAGTCGATGCTTGAAGATTTAACTATATACAAGTAAATACTTATTACATTTAAGCACATTTTAGTTTTTAAGAATTATTCAATTAATGTGACAATGTAGGTATGGTATATATATCTACTTTTAAAGTTACAATAAAAAAAAATTCAGAATTGTTATAAATATTATTGAAATTATTAATTTAATTAATTTAATTTTTAACATGAAAAATACCTATAATTTATAAGGTTATCATCTCAATTATAAATATACATTAATATTTAATTGTTTAATGTTATTAATTAACATATTTACATGCACACACACAATATATGCGTATAGTAAGAAACACACGTTTTCTATTATAATACCTGTACACATTTGTTTTGCAATAATTCGAAGGTCATTTAGAACAAGAAAACAATAGAATAAAATATAGGTAACTAATTGACATACTGAGCAATTTGATGAGGTACCTATTGAATTTAATAGAAGAAAAATGAAAAAATAGATTTTTGTTGGTACCTAAGTAGTTAAGTGTTCGAGTATAATATTATTGACATTTGATATGGGTATATCTACCTATCTATATATTTGTATAAATAAAAATTGGTACTTACCTATTTTTCATATGAAATATTAAAGTTTGGTTTTTTGAGTAATTGTATTGTATACTATGTACTCGTATTAATCATCTAATATCATCTGACTTCAGCAGTTGCTTACTAGAATAAAAATACTGGGTAATGCCTCTGTAATAGATACTTATCTGGTTACTGGTGTTTGAGTGTACTTGGGTATCTATTTAATCTATAATTATGAAGAATTACTTGAAATGCTTACAATACTCTTATGATAGGTATGAGTAAGACTAAAATAAATAGCTACTTGTAATGTTGAAACTTAAAAAACAATAATTTGTCTACCAATATTCACACACAAATTGTGTGTAATTTTTTTTTAGCAGTCAAACTTCTACATTGATAACATAATAATATTTATGTTAGAGTGGTAAGGCAATATGATTTTTTCCCGATATCCGTATAACGGTAAATAGTCATTCCAATATTCCGATGTTTGAAATCGAATCCTTGAGTTGACATTAAAATTAACCGATTAAATCAGTTAAAAATTCAATAGATCCTATAGAAAACTTTTCTTCGAAAATATTGTTTTTAAATAAAAAAAATATCGATATTCGATACCCTCAATATAGATTAATGCCGATTTTCACCACTAATTTGTATAATACAAACTGTTGTATTTACACGTAAATAAATGTTTTGCGTATACTAAATTTATCATAGATAAAAAAAAAAAATACTGTCAATTTTAGCGGTGGTATAGTGTAAATATGATTATGAACTGATCAGACAAAAACCATAAAGAAATATATTTCTATAACTGATAAATATTTTACTTTTCAATAAGGTAAGCGCTAGTTCATAATGTTATACGAAAAACCTATATTATAAATGTTGTACTCGTGCTGCAGTTGTTTGCTACTACACCGTCTACACTGCATGTTCATATAATTATGCTGTAGTGACGGAATTTCATACATTGTGGTGCACTAAATAAAAACTTCAACCCTCTACTTCCCCCTAGAAATTGATTCAGAGCTCTCCCTCCACTGAAAAAAAAAAAAAAAATAAATAAAGAGAGCGTTCACTTAAGCACAGTAATACAATATATTATGTAAGTAATAGTAGGTACCAGCTACTTTTTGTCGAACGATAGGCACATTATTCTATTGTATTGTTGTAAAATTGTATAGATACATCGAAAACGACAATAATAATATAGTGCCGTACAATAAGCACGAATCATTCGTTGGCAGTCTGTGTAATAATAGCAATGGTATTTTTTCATACACCGAGTGTACCTACATAGGTATTCTACTATATTTTATTATAATAACCACGAAAACATGTATTCTAAAATGTGTGTACCTAGGCTATTGTTATAATCATTATTATTATTATTATTATTATTATTATTATCGTTATTATTATGTATTGTGACACGCTGTATTATACCTTTACCTAGTATGACAATAATATAAATCAATTAGAATTATATTATAATACAACATGCGTCATACTTAAGGAGTGTTTAAATTTATCATTTTAATGGACTCGACGAAAATATACCACCATTTGGCTAAATGAACCTGGGCCCCTTGCCTCCTGGCGCTTTGCATAGATCCATCGAAATCTCAAAATCTCGAAGGCACTAAAATATTATGTTGTTATAGGCACCAGCTAGGCGCGTAGCCAGGATTTTTAAAGGTTTTAATTTTATACTTAAATAGGTACATCTTGTGGGAGCGGGGGGGGGTTGCTTCACTCTTATCCTCCACGGAGTCATAAAATCACATATTAATAAATCATTTTTAATTTGTATACCTAATATTACTAGCACACTGACATGGTGTTAAAATGTTATAAAAATGTATCTAAATTTCATGATAAACAATAATAACAAATATGAAGTAGAGTTATCTAATTACACATTTCATATGAATCCGAAGCATTTATACATTTATATATTTTAGGCTTGAATACGGCCAGGGAGCGTGTATAATACTCAAAATACTTCCCTTCAACGTGCTTAATAGATACTATTGGTATCAGGTACCGTGGTGTAACATATTGCAGGTTATATTTTTATTGAATAAAATTGGTATATCCACTCTTCCTTCCTTTAAAAAAGCTCCACAATCAGATAGACCAAATCTTTCGCGTAACTTTATTTGTTTTTTCGGAAAGTTTCTTTTCCCATTTATCCCTCTCTCCACCAGTGAGGGTTTTTCCTATATTAAAAAATAAGTAAAATAGCTATTTTGTTACGAAATCCAATAATTCAATTATTTATCATTTAATTTCTAGTGGACACAAAGTAAGCAAAACCTTACTCTACTACAGGGTGTCCAATAGACTTGACTAAGTTCATTTGGAGATGAAAATCTTCTTGAAAAAAGCCCCGGTATAATGAACATTTGCGTTTTGCCTGATTCAGAAAAATACAATTTTACTTAGGTAGGTACCCAATTGCAGGAATTTAAAATCCGTATTTGAGGTGTTGTCGAAGGTCACGGACCGGTCTGTCCACCAATATTCAACATTTTTGATTTCCGCGTGCTCATATAGATCTGGTGTAGACTGTACATATTTATAGGTACATTGCGGCGATTATCATTTGCGTATCGTTTGTTTACCTCGCGCAAACATATCATTCATCATTTTGCTCATCAATATATCGGACAATTGGTAAAAAAAAAAAAAAACTTCCTTATTTTTCAGTGTTTTTTTTTTCCGTAAAAAATGACAGCAGCTTTACACGATCTGAATTGACAAGTTTTGACTGATTATATTGATACATTTTGGCTGACCTCATCGTTAAACATCGACTGCTAATAGTCCTCTCAACTAGATATTCTAGTTATTTTGTTTTATAATATCTAGTTGGTTTGGGTCGTTGGTTAGGTTAGGTACAACTCACCCGCGGTTATCATCGTATAATGTAGGTATAATGCATATTATATTTTAAAAACAGGAATACTTTCTATACTTTCCTACCTATAACATATGTATGTATTTATATATATTTGAAAATATGTTTTTTACAACCAAGCAATTTAAAAATTATTAAAACTGCATATTAAGCTGAAAGTTAGAAAACAATTTATGATTTTAGATACTTCTAATCCCTTTCAGCTCTTCTGTTGATAAACATTTTGATGGGCAATTATCTTACGAAAAAAGTTTAAAAGAATAATATTGATGCGTAAATGATGTACGGCAGTACGTATTCTACCACTTGTGTTTTACCTGAATTGGCTGTATTATAAAAGAATAACATTAAGAATACGTTTAAAAAATATATATACACACATTTTTAAATTTAAATAGATACTAAACTATAATTACCTACAATACGCTTATATGTAGGTATCTAATCTAAATAGGTATTCAGTTTTAAATAACTACCTATACTTTTACAAACAAAGTGGATATATTATGCATATTTCGCATTAAGTATTTGTTAATGAATTGATATCGTGGGACAAATTAAACTTTAACATAATATGCCATCATTGTCATTGTTATATCTAAATAATGATGTACATATTTCGGTACTATTGTGTCAAATCGACATTGGTAAGGATGTGAATAGGTACCTAGATGGCGCTAGGGTGCTGAATGTTTATACCTATTCGTCGTCGCCCCCATCCGTTCGGTGATCATCTGTTCGTGATTACTTATCTGACGCAAAATTTCGCCTTTTGTGTGTTGTCGTTTTGTGATATTCAAGTGTACTGTGATGATTTTTCTCAATAAATAATAGTTATTATAATAATATTGTAACAGAAACATTATCGTAATCATGAGTGGTTTTTTATCTAATTTTAAGGATGTGTAGTTCAACGTTAAAATGTTGGTGTTAGGCCGGCAAAGCTAGTCATGCAATGATGTCTCATGAGTGAGTAGTAAAAATTGTATTTTATTTCTTGGTGGGCTTATATTTGATTTCCTAGTTATTTAATCGGCAAAATGGATTTTTAATTAAAATGACAATTCGTTACAACTTGATAATAGCGAGATCATCAAATGGTAGAGTTTTTATTTTAAGGTCAACCGGTTGTCAAATAGATAATCGATTAGTTTCGGTCCAACGCTTTCTATCGATCTGAAAAGAAATTCACAATCTGATAGGAACTGTGGTTTGGGGTATGTTAGTTATTTTTGCATGACCCTTGCACCTGTTGGAATTTGCTACTTGATACCAGTCTTAGTTTTTGTAAGGATTCTTATTTTACTATCAATTTATTTACTTATACAAATTTTAAGATCTGTATATAACTCAAGGTTACTTCCTGTTTTTAATGTTTCAGGATTCAATTTGTTCGTGGGAAAATTAAATCAATTGTGAGCTATTTATTTATATTTATATACACGATTCTTATTTGCTTAAAAATTGTTTCTTTTTGCACAACAAATTGTTTATTTTTTAGAGATGAGTATAAGACAACATCTTTTTTTATGGATGCATTGACACCAGATATTAGAATATCAAAGTCTGGTCGGAGTTTTTCTCCTGTACAAAATCCAATGCCTAAAATGGCTAATAAACCGTGGAATGCTGCCACGTATGTATTCATTTTTGAGAATAATAATATGACTACCTATCATTAATTCATAAAAAAAATGAAAATGTATTAATACAGGTCTTGTTTTAAATGAAGTATAATTTTTTAGTGTAATATGTCTAAAACAAGGTTTAATTAATTTCAAAATTAAAAATATAATAAAATTAATTTAAAATAAAACTGTATTGTATTTTAATACCTACAATTAGTTTGCCTTTATTTATTAATGAAATAATCTCTTATCTATATGTTAATTATGCTATAAAAATTCCATTGGTATATTGATACCTATTATCCAGCAACTTTGATCCCATGTAATCAGTGTATATTTGTTTTTAGATAAATATTAGTATTATATTACATATTATAGTTTCTGTCAGTTGCACATTATATTGTGTATTATTGAATTTGTTATGATTTATAATTTTGCATTAAATAGTATTTTATAAATTTAAATAACATATGATTAATAATTTCAATTTTAAATTAGATTCTTAATATTTTATATTTTTTTTATAAATTTATCTAATTGTATTGTGTTTAATTTATAATATTAAATTTTATATTTTACTCTAAATGATAATTTTATTTTAAAAAATTGTTCGCTTTAATGTTCATTAAGTGCATAAAATTAATAGTTTAGTTTATATTAATCATTTTCACAAACAATATTATTATTATTTTTAATTTGTAAAATAATAAACCTAAATTTACGTTACATAAAAATGTAATAATACATTTAATTTTTTGTGCAAATTAGGATTAATAAATTGTGTTAACATTTTTGTAGTTAATTTGTTATAAAGTTACCTTAGAACTTTTTGTTAGATCTAATTTTTTTTTAAACTACATTTAAATAATATTTTAAAGTATTTTTGCTAATTTCATATTTAATAAAATATTATGTTTGATAGATTATGCATAATATCTTTTATTTAAAAATATTTTAATTCTTTCAAAAAATGGTGTTATATGTTTACAATTATAAACAATATATTTTAATTAGTTTTTCTGCTGATGAAATTGCAATGAGTCGATGTAAATCCCCTGTGGGGTCATCTTGCAGTACACGAGTTGTCCGCCATGAACGGGGAGGATCTGCAGATACTGGACTTATAAGACCAGATAATTTATCAAGTTATGCATCCAGCGAAGAACCCAATCCATCTGGAAATAATGAAGATGACACTGTATGTAAAATATTTATTATTTTATACATAATATTATTATTAGGTATTTAATAATTTTAGGAGATATTTTATTCTTATGGTCCATACAATAATGCTGAATTAGCTGATGATTCTGATGGTACAAAAAAAAAAGTTGCAATGGATCATATCCGATCTAAAATTGGACGCACAAAGGAGTCGATACGAAGTGAACAAACAGCAAGAGATGGTATATTTCAGACTTGCTATTATTCAATTTTATGATTTTTAATATTATTTTGAATATTTGTTTATAGATAATGTTAATGAATATTTAAAATTAGCATCAAATGCAGATAAACAACAATTAGCTCGTATAAAATCAATTTTTGAAAAGAAAAATCAGAAATCATCTGTTACTATCTCACAATTGCAAAAAAAACTTGAGGGTTATAATAAGCGGTTAAAAGACTTAGAAACACATGGGTTCACAACATCACATCATTTAAAACAACCAAAAGAAATGTTACGGGATGTTGGACATGGTTTAAGGTAAATTGTTAATGCTGAATTATTCAAGGTGATTTAATGCGAAACACTCATGAGAGTGTTTCTCCCAGCTTACACAATTAATGATAATATTTTTTAACCATAGGCATGTTGGTGGTAACATTAGAGATGGAATTTCTGGTTTATCTGGGTAATTATAAATATATTTATTTAATTGATTTTATCAGTATTATTTAACTTTTATTGATGATAAAAAATTTAAAAAAAAGTCCGCATAGGGTATTAGTTTAACTTTTAATACTTATATGATATTTATTCTATAATTAATTATACTTATGAAAAATCAAATTGGTACATATTTATAATGCATGTTTATTAACTTTCATTTTTGTCTTGGTTTTTGTTAAATTTATAATTATATTAAGATTTTTCCTTTGTAATAAATATCATTATTTTAGTATGTATTATATTGTTTATCATTTTACACCTTAATAATATTGAGATAATATTTTAATATCAAAATAATATAATAATATAAATGACTAGGGTATGATTTTGGATAGATCACAATAAGCTAATTAGTATTCAACTACTATAGTGTTTCTCTAATTATTTTTATACTTATTTTTTACTAGAAATGTATAATATTTCAGATAAAAATTTAAATTTAAAGTAAAAACCATTTTTATTTTTATAATTTATTTGTTATCAGAATAATATGCATTGTATTAAGGAGTAGTAGTAGCACTTTATTTATTTAAAATAATTGGTAAATAACCTAACACAAATATATACATACATGCATACATACAAACATACATACAGATATATAAATATTATTATTGTAAACCAATTATAGTATTATTTGTTTAAATTAATATCTGTAGACTACTAAAACAATTAAATATATTATAATAGCATGACGATTGTCTTACTTATTTAAGTCCTTCTAATAAAAAATTAATTTTCAGTGACACACTATAATATCATTATAATTGTTCTTAAATTTTAGTCAGTTGTAAATTGTCAAGATTTTAATATAAATGTAAATTAAATATTTTTTTTTATTTTGTCCTTCTAAATTTTATTAGATTTCTTAGAATTAAATTAATTTTTTTTTTTTACAATTTAGTAATAATAATTAGGTTATTAATTTTTTTTTGTTAACATAAAACATACATTATATAATTTTGAGTTATTTTTAGTATGTATTATTTAAGTACTATTATAAATTACTGTTATTTTAACAAACATGTGTTTAATATATATTTTGCATTTAAATTTTTGTGTTACTAATTTTTAGTTTCTAATATGTGTTTTATATTTAGATCAGTTATGTCGAAACCACGAGAATTTGCTCATCTCATTCGCAATAAATTTGGTAGTGCTGATAATATCAATTCAATATCAAGTTAATATTTATTATTATTATTATTTTTTATTTATGAATTAAATTATAAATTGTTATTAATCAATTAATTTAGGATCTAGTGAAGTTGATTTAACTGAAGAAAACAGTGATCAACAAAGTGGCCGTAATCATCATGGTAGTGCTACTTTGCCTGGTGGTGTTGGTCTTCATGCAACTGGTGGCCCTGCTGTATCTCGTAGTGAAGATGGTGCTTCAGAATGCAGGTAATTATTGTTTTTCAGTGGTTATCCTTATCAACTGAAGATTAAAAAAAAATTAATAAAATTATATTTCATGGAAATTTTTGTGTGAGCTGTATATATTTATTCTATAGACTATATTTTATAGTCTATAGACTATTATTAAAAAGATAAATGTAATAAATTTATATTGAATGTTGGATTTTAGTTCTGTGACTAGTGAATCAATTCCTCCGCGAACAGGGCCTGGAGCTCCTCCACCTCCTGCATCTGCAACAACTTCTTTGGAACCAGTTTGGTCCGAGTTGGATCATTTACGCTCAAAAATGGAACACATTAAACAGTGTGTAAATAAAGATATTGCATCTTTAAATCATTCTCTTCAGGAAGAGCGTTTTCGAACTGAGCGGCTTGAAGAGCAAATAAATGATCTCACTGAACTACATCAGAATGAAGTGGAAAATCTTAAACAAACCATCACAGATATGGAAGAAAAAGTTCAATACCAGAGTGAAGAGAGACTTCGTGATATTCATGAAATGCTTGAAGCGTGTCAAACAAAAATGTCCAAAATGGAACATCAGCAGGCACAGCACCAACAATACGTTACTTTAGAAGGTTTGGATAATTCGAATGCGCGTGCATTAGTAGTGAAATTAATTAATGTCCTACTAACTGTACTCCAGGTAGTGTTACTTTTAGTCGCCACATTTGCTGGTATTCTGATGCCATTTTTAAGAACTCGTTTAAGAATTATTACTACAACTGCTGTTGTTGCTGGGTTATTCATTGCAGTAAAACAGTGGCCAGACAGTGTCAGTCTAAGTGATTATCTCATTAAACATGGCAAACAAGCTCTGTTATCTGTTAAATAGTTCCATTTTTGTATTTATTGCAACAAAATATCGATCCATTAAGTATTGGATTGAAATAATTTGTTCATTTTTAAGGCCAATTACCATGACAAATAAAAAATAATATCGTGACAGTATTAGGGAAAAAATATTGAGCATATCGTCTTTACTTTATTAAATTATTCTACTAGACAATATAATTAGTATACAACTTACTTTATCTCTTTTACCCTGCCATGACTATTGTTTTTATTAAAATAATATAATCGTCTTTTTTATATAAATTATATACCCTTTACATAAAATATATTATTGTTTAATTTATTTTATAATTGATCGGCAATGAGGGTCATTGGTACCTGTGGTGATAGTGAAGACAACGAAATGGTAGCACTGAACTTTATTGTAAGTCATAATGATAATTTTTTTTATTATAGCATATTTTTTTATTTACTTTTATATCTATTATAATATTATTTTGCTTGATCCTCCTCCCCCTCTCCATGAAATTGTGTAGCTTAGAAAGCCTTGTGATTTTTAATATTATTAATTTTTTTGTATATACTCATAAATTAAATGATGTGTAATGTATAGAAAATGTATGCCTTTTGCGATCCAAATTTTTAGTATTTTTTCTAATGTGTAACATATAGTATTACACTTAATAAATAAACTATAATCAATACATTTTTTCAAACTTTATGTTGAAATATATATACATTAAATATACATACTTATATTTATTAATATGTAGTATTGTGTACATCCTATACTAATGTAATTATTTACTACTTTGCTATATTTCATTTATTATTATGATTTTACTTTAAATTGTGTTAAATTCTATTAGACAATTTGTTTAATTATTGGTTTTAATACTGAAACAAAAATTAATTTTATGTTAAAAAGATATTTGGTATTATTCTTTCAATATCAGATGACAATTTTACATAATTTGGTAATGACTTATGATTTGTTTAATGTCAACATAATTTTCATATTGTTCAATTTGTATGCCTTACTTACATATTTTTATTTATTTATTACTACTCAATTTCAAATGATTTTTATTATTATTATTATTACTTTTTTTTTTAATTTAATAATATTAAGATATGTGTATATTTAACATAGTATACTAGATTAGTAAATAATGCTTCAACATATTTTAAACTTAAAATTAGTTTCTGTTATCCATATGCCAGTATGACAGTATTTAAAAAACTAATTACTGTAATATTAATGAAAAATCGGTCGGTTTGATAAATCAAATATTCAATTGCATTTTTATAAATAATATCGCATATTTAAATTTACCCGAATTCTATTATTTATTTTTTCAATATTTTTATATATTCTCCCGTCCAATGCTTTTTTTTTTAAGTCTGAAATATGTTTAAGCACTATGCAAATATATATTTCTGTATTCCTTGTCAAATTGTCATATTTTTCTATATTGACTTGGAATTTATCCTCTATTGGTAAGTTTGTGTTCTTTAATTTTTTAACTTTTTCAGTAAAAACATAAAATGAAGTAAATTTAATAATGTTACCTCATACCTACCTAATTAATACCTTTTGTAAAATAATTCAATATTTCTGGTTCAATGTTAATTTGTTATGTCCATTATAAACTTGTGAAAGCTACTTGAAATTATTACTGTAAGATCTGATTATTGATGTTTAATTAATGTATTTATTAAACATTTTCAGTTAAGAAATTGTATTAAGTAATAATTTGTTTGTTTTTGCCTTATTAGAACATATTTCAATTTTATAAATCATCGTGTACTAAACAATGAATCGAAACTGTTAAAGCAAAATGTGGTGTTATTCCTTGTTTTAGAAATTTCTTGTAATAAAATAATATGAAACAAATTTTAATGAAGTGTTATAATAATAATTTTCTAATACTTTGAATTCACTGTTCTAGAACATGTTTAATTCATTAGACTTGTGATTTATACTATTTATCCATGTTTTGTAAATTGTAACGTGTATACTGTGTATAGGTACCACAACTACAGAGCAGATGAAATAAAATTAATCTGTTTTGGGATAGGACAGCCAAAAAAAAAAAACTACTTGGAAAATCAATATGGTTGTACTCTATCTAGATCCAAAATGCAAGATACTGGGGATGGGTGCTGCCATTGTTGTAAGTGGGTAAAGTGGTAAAGGTTGGATACACAAAGTTATTAAATTTATACCTGTAACAAATTGATAACCATTGATAACGATAAATGATTTGCAGTGAAGTTTGCAGGTTATACATGTTTTGAAAATACGATTTTACGATTTTCGTCAAAATTTGATATTAAAATTTGTTTTTTAAAAAAAAAAAATCCTCCATTAAATTCATTTTATTCTCCGCAAAGTACCTAATTTATAATGATCTTAACTTAACCTAACGAACTTCCTGTTGAATTTTCAAACATTTCCGTTTAGCCTAACAATTTTATATACAGAATACCTATCAAATAAAAATGACGTAAAAACTCGCAAAATTAAAATGTATATAATTAGCTCGAAAATGGCTTAAATGTTTTGAACACGTTTAGAAAATGTAAATATAAGGTTTCTGTTTAAATTTCAATTGTCTACGAATGTTTTTAACTGAATTACAACAAATAATTAAAATTGAAAATGATAATAGTAATAATTTTCGTAAATTTTCCCGTTCTTCCTACGTTTTCGTACAGGTTTTTCCAATTATTATGAAAACTACTCGGAAAGTCAAAAAATGACCCGCTCAAGGTACTGGATAAAATTTTTTTCAGGAAAAGTGTTACACTTGATACTTGGTAGCAAGGTTTCTGCTAGAAATTTTGTGCACAGTAAAAAAAAATAAATAAATTAACATTATTTTAAAACCAATACGTTCCTCGCCACGCTCCGAATCTAAAACAAATAATGAGGTACTTAAAAGTAATTCAATTGCGTTTTATATTTTATAACTGTAAACAGTCTAAAGGTCGTTTTATGATTGGTTTTAATTTGTAAACATTTTAAATTCTTTAATGATTACACAATAGTTCATTTCGGTTACAATAAGATGTTGCCCTGGTTTTATCGTTACACATTTTTATATGAGCCTAAAAATTACACCTTTTTTTTTAAAAAAAAAACAAAAACAAAACCGATTTTGTCAAAAACCGCTGCCGTTGCGTGCGTGTCCTCGTTGGTCTTGTTGATTCTCTCGAGGGATTTTAAAACGTGACCGGCTCGACCCTCGTAATTATACCAACTGTAGAAAATATGTTCAGCCCGCAGAAACCCCGAACATCGCTACAGCTGAAGTGTCAACGCCGGTTATGCTGGTTAACGATAGTTTCCCGTAAAAACCGTGTAAATAGATAAAAAAAAAATAACAGATAGATGGTACTAATTCGCGTTTTTCCGCCGAAAACGAAAACGCCACGGATTCCCGTTTCCGACGAGGTCTATTTTGTAAACAGACGTTTCCGTCGGTTATCATTGTTCCGGGGGCCGTGCACCTAAAGAATCACCTCGTAGCAATAACAATTCGTTACTGTCCACGCGTGAACGTTAAGACAATAATGTATTCATTTTTTTCCTTTTAAAAAAAAATCACACAACAATAGCCATTAAAAAACATTACAAAAGGTCACGGTGAAATAATTTAATAACACCTAACAGGTAAACGTAATAATAAAGTAATTATGAGTCGATTATATTTATAATTAATGCGGTAAAAGTTTAAATAATCGCGTAATTAAATAAATGCAACCGTTTTAATAAAATAAAAGCGTACCTACTAATTTCATTAGATTTATTTATTATTTTTTTAATTGCTTTGTCGGCAGTTTTTCATCTCTTTAATATTTCTTTCGCTCTTCGCAATATTTTTCATGCTGTTATCGAACTATCGGTATTGGATATAGGTTACAATATATGTGGGTTACGTTGTGCACTAGATTGAACTAAACGTTTGCACGTTGTACCAACGCGGATCAAAACCGTTGGTTCCCAAACTTCTTCTTTTTGTTTTTTTTTTTTTTTTTCTGTTTTTGTTTTCCGCGGAAACGACAATCGTTTTCTTTCTCTTTTCGCCGGCAACGGAAATCGCCCGACAAAACTCGCGGTGTTTGCGATCAACAACGCGAGTACGGCGTGTATCGTCGCGGATTCGACAATAATCGGACCGACAACAAACAAACAGGAATGACAGCAGCGACGCGTCGATACTAACGCAATTATTTATATTACAATATCGTTACCGGCGGCCCGTGGAACGCGTTTCCCGGGTTATGTCACGACCTCCGGCAAGGCTGATGCGAATGACGTCATGATTACATGTGGATCGGGTGGGCGAGCCGGTGCGCGGATCGAACAATTATCGTTGTTAATTTTGATGCTTTTTTTTTCCTTTTTTTCTTTCCTATGCTTTCAAACATTCGAAAAATAAAACGACAACGCGCGTAGTTTACACGATAAATAAAGTATAAATAACCGAACCGGTTATTCAAAACAATATTTTTAACGTCGACCGCGGAGTCGAGTCGAGTCGAGTCACGGTCGGCGCGCGCGCACGGTCAATCGCGTGCCCGCGGAGGAAAAATCCGAAAGAGAGACGAAAAGAAATAGGGAAAAAAACACAGAAAAAAAAAAAAACGACCACGCGTCTAGCGCCCGCGCCACACACGCGTACGCGCATAGAGGATTCGCGAGTGTCGACGCCGCGAACGACGCGAGATCGCGCCGCGCGACGCGACGCGAACGTCGACGATCGAGTTTGGTGTTGTTGGACCGCCAGCGGGTACGCGGGCCGTGGGTTTTTCGGCGGAGAGAAGGGGCCGAGCGTGTCGAAACAAATATGCGCGTAATAATATAATTCGGGCGAGACCATATCTGCGCGAAATCTGAGACAAATGCGCAACACGACAGTTATTTTTTTCTCGGAGCGAGTGATTTCGTTTAATCAATTGGACGGACTAGATAGGACCCGGCGCGCTGCCCCGGAGATTACGGCGGTTCCGGTCAGGTCGACTCCTGTCCATTTCGTGATTAGTTTGTACAAACGTACAAACGTACGTGGTTTTTTTTTTTCTACGAATTTCGTCGTTGATTCGAACTTAAAATATAAAATAATTCACCGTGTGACGCGCGACTTTTTATGTTACCGCTATGAGTGCAACGAACGATGATTTTTGTCTCGATGTGTTAGTAGGCGTGTTCAGTAAAAACGTTAGATGTCTACGATTAATTTCACCGAATTACAACGAAAAATACAAAACCGTGACATTTCTGTTTATCCGATGTTTTTCTTTAGTTCTCCCCTGTATTTATCAAGTACAAAGAAAAAAAAGAGCCGATACTGTCGACGGATGCGCCACTGTTGTAAGCGGGAAGTTGGGAAGATAGGATACGTAAAGGTTATTTAATTCATATCTGCGAGCAGAGATAAACCATAAAAAAAAAAAAAAAACGATTCTGAGCGAAGTTAGTTTGTACATGATTTGAAATATTACAATTTTTACGATTCACATCAAAATTTGATGTTAAATCAATTATAAAAAAACAAAATTACTACATCACACTGTCTTTTTCCTTTTGGACCATTGAGTAAAACTTTTAATGGACTTCCTGTTCAATTTTTAATATTTTCTGTTTGGTCAAACAATATTATATTCTGCACATAGTACTTAGCTGGTAAACATAAAATGCTATTAGAGCATTATTATGCTGTTTAGAGAAATTTTAATTTTGCGAGTTATTTACGTAATTTGTATTCGGTAGGTTTTCTGTGAATACAATTTTTTAGAATTAACAGGAAATAGAAATGCTTGTAAATTTGACAGGATGTTCATTATGGGCCGTAAAATGTGGTTAAAAAAAAAAAATCGAACTTAATGTAGAATTTTTAGAACTTCGCTCTGAATCGTTCTTCCTTAGCAACGGTTTACCATTGGTTACAGGTATAATAAAAAACATTATTCATCCTACCTTCCCTGCAAATTACCCACCTACAACAGTGACCGCACCCGTCTTCAACATCAGCTCTATAAACATGACTATATGGTACATACTTACCTTTTTGTAGTTGTATCCGAACCCTATTTTATGGATTTCGTAAAATTGCTATTCGTGATTGAGCGATCTGGAACGAGTAGAAAATATATTTTACAATACATATATGATGCACGTATAATATACATACAATATAAAATTATATGTTTTCAATATATTTTTGATTGAAACAAGTCATTTAATTAAAATAACAACACGCGATTATTTGTAAAAAGTTTAAACATTATATTTATTTCATTTCGAATGTCATGGAACGAAGACCGAAAGCCGACACGAAAACTCATTACA
Source organism: Cinara cedri (assembly GCA_902439185.1). NCBI lineage: Eukaryota > Metazoa > Arthropoda > Insecta > Hemiptera > Aphididae > Cinara > Cinara cedri. Next base: position 413,893 of record CABPRJ010000004.1, read on the forward strand.
AATTTGTAGACTGCGGATACAATTTTTTACAGATAAAGTGTGAATATATTTATTTGTCGTCGATAATCGTCGACAATATACGGTTAAACTTGGATGAGGTGATGGGATATTCAGCGTTACCTTAATCTTATTCAGAATCGTGTTCTTTTAGCAACGGTTTATCGTCACTTCTAGATATTATTATGAATAAATTAACTTTATGCGTCCTGAATTTCCGATTTCCCGCCTGTAACAATGGCACACCCATGTTCCTGCATATCAGCGTATTTGCTATGATTTATTTAAAAACAATTTTCATTGTTGCGAGAGAAAAAAAAGTTACAAAATTTATTAAAACAATTGATATTGTAAGATTTAAATGAAAAAAAAAAAGACAAAAAAAATGCCAACGGCACGTAGTGTTCCCAAGCGGTCACCCATCCAAGTACTAACTACGCCCGACGTTGCTTAACTTCAGTGATCGGACGAGAACTGGTGTATTCAACGTGGTATGGTCGTTGGCGAAAATCTCATCCGCTATCAAGTTATTTAAACGTTTCCTCACGTATAAAGAATTATGTACTAAATTTTCAAGCATTCCTGTTCGGTTAAACAATTTTATCCATAATATAATTCCTATCAAATAAAAACAAAAGAAAAACTCGAAATATTTCAAAAATCACCAGAATTTCGGTTTACACATTTTTTTTACCACATCTAGTAAATTTCATATAAATTTCGCGTAAATATTTCTTGTCTCTACATATATATTTTAGATTCTGAGTGGAACGAAGGAGCTTATGATTTTACAAATTTACTATTTTTTTTTTATCTGTGTGCAACTTTTCTATCAGAAATCTTACTCCGATTTTCAAGTGTAACATCAAGAAAGTTTCTAAGGAAGATAATTTAACACCAATATATGAAATATGAAGAAATAAAGAAAAAATTAAGAAATATATAATGTCTTTGAAGAACCTAATATAATTGGGAGGCATTATAAAACCAAAACACTAGCTGGTTAGGCCACATACTAAGGTATAACACGATTGCAAAAGAAGTCCTGAATTGGAAACCACTAGGAAAAAGACCCTTCAGGCAGGTCTAAACAACGATATACTATCAAATAGATCTCAGAGAATCTAACAACGATAACAATGGTAAAAAGTCTTATAAAAGGTCAAGATGTTTATCAAAATCGAAAAAAAAAAAAAACCGTTATCATATTTAGTCAATGTTGGTGCAACCCGTATGAGATGTAAAATATTTTTGGTACAATGGTATTATTATAATAATTGATAATAAATTGTTACAATAATATTTAGCTTTGTGAAAAAATTGCTATCATTATAAATTGGAGCAGGTAGAAAATCTGGTAGTAAAAAAGTTCTGCACAGAAAAAAAACCGTAATATTTTACTAATATTTGTATACATTTTCCTGTTTATCTTCCGTTTTTTTTTCGATTTGTCACATTTATTGAGGAAACTACGAAGAAAATCGATGAACGACCTCTTTAAAGAACCTCACCAGTGAAATTTCCATTTAGAAAAGATGTTATATTTAAAAATCGGAGTAAGATTTCTGATAGAAAAGTTGTACACAGATAAAAAAAAATTTGTAAAATCATAAGCTTCTTCGTTCCACTCAGAATCTAAAATATATTTGTAGAAACAAGAAATATTTACACGAAATTTATATGAAATTTACTAGACGTGGTAAAAATGTGATAAAATTGTTTAACCGAACAGGAATGCTTGAAAATTTAGTACATAATTCTTTATACGTGAGGAAACGTTTAAATAACTTGATAGCGGATGAGATTTTCGCCAACGACCATACCACGTTGAATACACCAGTTCTCGTCCGATCACTGAAGTTAAGCAACGTCGGGCGTAGTTAGTACTTGGATGGGTGACCGCTTGGGAACACTACGTGCCGTTGGCATTTTTTTTGTCTTTTTTTTTTTCATTTAAATCTTACAATATCAATTGTTTTAATAATTTTTGTAATTTTTTTTTTCTCTCGCAACAATGAAAATTGTTTTTAAATAAATCATAGCAAATACGCTGATATGCAGGAACATGGGTGTGCCATTGTTACAGGAGGGAAGTCGGAAATTCAGGACGCATAAAGTTAATTTATTCATAATAATATCTAGAAATGACGATAAACCGTTGCTAAAATAATACGATTATGAGTGAAATTTCGTTTTTTTAAAAAATTGCTATTGTTAAAGGTTGGAGCAATAGAAAAGTTGTCCATAGTAATACTTGTATTATACAAATATATATTATTAATAAATTTTCCCGTTTTTCTACCGTTTTTTTTTTTAGTTTTTCACAGTTGTTGAGAAAACTCCGAAGAAAATCGAAAAATCTTTTCTAAAGTACCTCCCCAGTGAAATTTCCTTTCAGAAAAATGTCTTTCATTATAAGTTGTAGCAAAATTGCTGCTTGAAAAGTTGTTCACAGAAAAAAAAAATCGTAATATACAAATATATTTCGTACATCGTCAAGGACTGTGTATACAATAGTATGTAACTTCGTGAATCCTACTTTTTGGCATTTTTTTAGTAAGTATCTGAATCAATCAAAAAATTTCCAAAAATCAGTGCTCGAATAGATATTTAATTACTTAGATATTTGAAAAAGTTGTATATTTTTGTATAATATAAAAAAAAAAAAGTAGGTATTCAAATAAAAATAACATAATATATCTACTCTTGATTTCAATCTTTAAAAGTAGTTATATCGATAAACGTCGAATTGCCGTCGTTTTACGTTTGACTGTAGTAACAAAGGTATAAAAAAATGTAACAAAAAAAGTAATCAAATAAATAAACAATAATTTAAAAAAAATTAACGTTCACGTTACTTCACAAATACTTTAGTTATAAACATAAAGAAGGCAGTACACGCTTCTTTCTTCGTTCGGTCAACCGGTTTAATTTCGATAATTTCCTGAAAATTTAAGTATGCGCATTAATCAGTAGGTAAGTACGTTTGGTTATAATAATGTCTTTTGTGGGACAATAAGCATAGTTTCAATAACACAAAATGATTATTTATTTATCGATAAGTTATTTGATGTTTGCCATTTTATTACCTATTGATTACCTATTGAGCTACCTGCCTATAATAAAGTTATTAAATAGGTATATGTTTATTTTTGGTACATAATATCGTAAAAGTTCACAAAAACCAACGCCTGCAGTCTCCTGAGATGCATATTTTGCAATAGCAAAGTGTAATACACATTAATAAGAGATTATCACGAGAATCATTTCCGTGTCAAAATTTCACAGTTTTCTTCTACTATTTACGTATTACCGAAGAAATTGTATAAGTATAAAATAATACGTGAACAGTAATATTTTTTTTTTTTAACATACCTCGATCATATATGAATACCGCGAAGGTTATTTTTTTAAAAATTTTTTGAATGCGGATTGGGCGAAGTTTAAAAATTTAATAACGTCGTTTTCTAAATTGTTCAGAACCATTTTATAACGGACATTTTCCGATATTCCGGTAAATTGCTAAAAAAAAAATCTGCAACTCCAATAATAATAGAAAAACCTAATATATCTCCGAGCAAAATAGCAATTCACATCAAATCACGAGCGGATAATGTCCCTTTAGACCCCCAACTGAAAGCCAAAATCAAACAGAAGCTGTTAAACGTAGGTGATAATATAAATGTTGAGCACAATCTATCTTTTCCTTTCACAGCAAACAGCTAAAATTAAGGAAAGCTGCTGGTATGGACGGGATATTCCCATAATTCATAAAATATACAGGACCTTCGGCTAGAAACTGGCTTAGACAATTCTTCTCTAACATCTTAGACTCGGGTCAAGTTACTCACCAATTCTAGACTCAAGTCTAGAAAGTCTATACGGGACAATATACCTGAATCTTTCGACCTGGAGAAAGAATGGAACAAGGAATGGTCGACAGAACCACTATCAATAACATATCCAAGCCAATCAGAAATGACTATGTTCTTACGCCGGAAAACACGGAACCGCCTTGACAGGATTAGAACCGGACATGCCCGAACTAAAGAAATGCGTTTCAAATGGGGAATTACAGACAACACTCAACGTGACTGTCGAAACCCAGTACAAAATGTCAAACATGTCAACTAGGAATGCCTCTGAGAAAGTTCCAAGGAACATGGAATGATATATTCACAGCGTTCCCTGAAGCGATTATATGGATAGACTCATTGGACTTAGAATTCTAAATCCTAAAACTTGATAAAAAAAAAACCACTGTTATATTATTAACTACTTATTATTGATTTATTATACTCCTTTAGCTCATTATATACTAAATTTAAGTTTAAATAATGTTTTGTTTTTATTACAGTTATATATATATATCTAATATCCATGTTATAATATTAATTTTATGTTCTGTTATGTAAACTATGTAGTCAATTTTTTATACGCCATACGGTAAATAAATACATACATAAACAAATCAACTATTGTTTCGTGGATACGGTCGAAAGTTAACGAGGTCCCGGCAACCGAGTAATATATCCTTGTAAATATCCTATGATTTGAGCAATTTTTTTGTGAGAATATACCGCCCATTACAGCATTTCGTATGATTCGAATTTTTTTTTTTTTGCGTTGTAATTCACAACGCGTCGCGCAGCGTGTTTCTACTATACCAAACCCATCAATTACATGACACCATACCTATTTAAAATGACATCGACCGTGCTGGTCCTTGCCGAGAGCACGATAATCGTGACATACATCTTCTTGGAGGTTTTGTGTTTCCTGTGCGCGAAAAGCTAAACACAGTCAATGGCAGTATGGCACACGATCGTTAAAATAAAGTTCTACGTGCGTATATCCGAAAAACAATTCGATATTATACAGTATTCTTGTTTATACTTTTTAATTGTTAATAAGTATTTCGGAGTGCCGACTGCGATCGAATTTACATACTCCTATACTACAATCATCACCTACTCATCATCGCAGTGCTCGTCAACAAATAAAGTCGCCACTCAGTGGTTGTTGCACTAGTAACATCTTCGGTCTAAATATCGTAGCCGAGAGATTTTATTCAAAATTTAAAAGTTCGCGAGCCTAAACGACTTTATTCACTGACGAGCGGCGAGTAATAATATTCACTCTGTGTAATCCAACCACACACAGTTAAAAGTAGTTAGTAGATAACTGACTATATTTTAGATTCTGAATGGAGCGAAGAAGCTTATGGTTTTACAATGGTGTGTATTTTTTAATTTTTTTTTCCGTGGGCAAATTTTTTACCAGCAATTTTGCTCCGATTTATAATGATAGCACTTTTTCTGAAAGTAAATCTGACTGGGGAGGTACTCTAAGGAGGTAATTTTGATTTTTCTCTGGGGTTTTACAAATAAATAGGAAAAATCGAGAAAAAATATGGGAAAACCGAAGGAAAAACGGAAAAATAGGTACAATATTAAACAAATATATAATGCCGATGTAATTATTATTTTACCATAATATGGCATATATTATATTATTGTCAAAGTAACACTTTCAACTGAACTCTGCTCAAAATCGTTTTTTCGTTAACAACGGTTTATCTTTCCTTACATATATTCCTAAAGTTTCCCCTATACTTTACCTTCCTAACTTCTCACCTATAACTGCACCCACGTGCGAAGTATTTTCGTCTCTTTTTTTTCTTGTATTAATTTTTAATTTTTTTTTTTTCAATAAACTATGAATTAAAAATAATTAAATGCTATCGCTATTCGAAAGCGTCATTATTGTCAATATATTCCTCGAGCTCCACTCAGGATTCAAACAATTTAGAACACTTTAGAAAATTTTAAACGCCTATAAATGGCCCAAAAATGATAAGAATGTTTCGAAAATTTAACCGCGTATAGAAACAATCAATATAAGCGACCTGTGAAAATGTCAGGTTTGTACGATTTTTATTTTTTCGAATTCCAAAAAAAAAAAAAAACACAATATCGAAAATTACGAATCCGTTATTGCCGTAATAATATCGTGCCGGTCGTTGAAAATAATGCGACGACGGCGCGGCGAGTGACGGATCCGAGTGTCGCGCGTCGGTTATCCCGTACTCGCGCGGGAGTGTCTCATTATGTCGTGATTTACGCCGGCTCCCCCCCCCCCTTGTCCGCTGTCCCGGCACCGCATATTACCGCACGCGTCGGGAGGATCGGTTTCCTCTTGTCCGAAAGAATTTATCGCGCGTGAATTTTTTTTAAAAATTTTTTTCATACACACATACACACACACTCTCCAACTACGCGTCCTTGCCAGGTTGGGTTGGCGTCTATTTTTAGCGATCATTATTAACGGTCGGTCCGGTATTTATACGCGTGCATACTCCATACGGCTCGTACACGCATCACGTATGTACACTATAAACGTGCGAGTGTGTATGGGTATGCAGTATCACGTAGATATTGCGTTATAGGCACGCGTATAAATAAAACGGGCGATACCGCGGCCGCGGAAAGAGCGGAGGGGAAGTGCGCGAGAGCTGGTCAGAGGGGAAAAAAAAAGCTAGGCAGGGAGAGGAGGGTGTGAGAGAGGCCGATCGCAGTAACTACCTGTATGCATATTGTGTGTACGCGTTTTATTATTTTTTTTTTCTTTATTTTATTTTTTATATATGTACGCACACACACACACACATATATATATATAATACGAGAAGAAATGTTTGAAATTCCCGCGTGTTCACGGGTCCGTTACCCCGGGATTGCGCGGAGACAAGTTGTTTACGTTTGGAGCGGACGGAGCGGAGCGAGAGTGAGCGAGAGTGAGAGAGAGAGAGAAAAATCACAATTAAGTATAAAATATAACGTATCGTATATACGCACGGCAGAGACGGCCAGACGGACGCGCGCGATTGGTATCGCGGTTCGCAACCGCGGCGGTTTTTTTAATTTTTTTATCCCCGCGAGAGAGGTTATCACTGTAAACCCAACTTAACCCAACCTAACCCCCGTGCGATCGACGGCGATTCCCTACGGTGTGCAAAGACTCGTTTATGTGTGTGTGTGTGTGGGGGGGGGAAACAATTGACTATTCACGCGAGGACCGTACGAGAGTAGGTACCCGTCTATCCGATCGCGTTTCCCGGAAGATGCCGAGCATTCCGCCGCGCGTTATTATAATATTGTGTTTTGTAGTTTTCCCGGAACGAAACGGTGATGAGGAATGTATCCGTTTTACAAATCGCGTTTTTAGTCCGTGACCGACATTTTTCGGCCGGTAAAAAATGCTCCGCGTAACTTATAAAAGACGCGGAATTTCCTCCCGACCATTCGTTTTACTAGATTTCCTTTCTGATAAATGTAAAAAAAAAAAAAAAAAAATTACCGACAACAAATGACGTGACAACGTGATATGTGCTGTAGCAGCGTATTGAATAGATAAATAATAAATGTACGGGTATACGCATCTAAAATGGGGCTGAAAAGACCCCGAAAAATGTCTCGCTGTAAGCGCGATATAATATTCCATTTTTATTATAATATTCCGTTACAAACGCGTCATTGCCTTGATGTGTATATGTGTCAATGTAAATCACTTTTTAGCCTGGCGTACTTTTGAAATTTTATTATGATAATTTTTTTTTATAATAGTTTTGAAATTCATTTACTTAGTTCTTAACAAATAATAATTGCGATTTTAATAGTAGTCGACCACGACGTGAATAATAAAACAGTGTACAGTGGAAATTCAGTTTTGAAAGTGAATCATACAACCAGTGTCGGCCTGGCACACCAATAGCCCTTGGAACATTTTGTTTTTAGGGGTCCCATTGGTGAAAAATTTAAAAGTCACGAAAATCAAAGTGATATTGGGTAGGATGTAATTTTCAGGGACATTTCAGTTGTCAGTGATTGGTGTACAAACAAAATCATTCAATAATTAATAATATTAAATTATTGTATTTTATTATTATACTGCAGTCTGCGATAGTCAACTAAAGTCTGAACAATATCAATCCCCGTATAAAAAATAGCCAGTAGTTAAATTACGGTATTTCATGAATCTTGGACTTTGAGGGGCCCCCGGAGACGAACACGACTAGGGGCCCCGGCCGCGTTCGCGGCCTAACAGCCTTGGTCAGGTTAACACTGCATACAACATCTAACAGCATGGGTTCAGTGAGACATCCGGGTCTGCTCTTTTTTGAAACGAAATGTATACAATAAAAATATAATAATCGACTATTATTATTTATTTATTTTTTCACGGTTTTATGGTGTCGGTAAATAAAAAGCTAGTGTACCACCCATAATAAAGACGAATATTCTTACAGGTATACGTACGCGCATTAATCTGAAAACAGGGATACGAATGCATCAACAAATACACCACTGGCATATATGACGGCGATAAAATATACCGGTTTTGAAAAAAAAAAAAAAAAAACAATTTTACAATAGCGTCCGGAGATCTGGAATTTCGAACATTTAGACATCATTTAAAAGCGGGATATTTAAATAATTGTCGAAAACGGTGGTTGGTTTGTGGAATTTCGCATATTTTTACGTTGATTTCTGGGCTTACCGTTGGAAAAAAAAAAAACTGTAATTCGTTAAACCAGTCGAAGGCGATTATTATTGTTTTCTTTTTTCAACGCCGCGACGACAACAGTTTCTGGTCCGCATTTTTTAAATTTTTTATTATTAATACTATCGGTTATTTATTATTATTATTTTTTTTTTAAACGAAAAGGGCTTTAAAAGAATTCCGAATTGCCGGTCCGACCGCTTGTTTCTGTATTATGGAAAACGACGTCGTTTATTCACTCGACTGCACAGACAGTCGTTTATATCATTACGTAAACATACCGACCGAAGATCATATCTTTTGCCGTTTTCGTACCGAAATAGCTGTCGAACGTTTCGCGGAAAATGTTCGTACGAATCAAGTGTCGTAAAAAATAATGATATTAATAATAATAATAAAAAATACGGCGTAATCACCACGTACGAGTAATAATAATACGTATAATTATTATTCCGGGTGTCTGCAGAAAATTGCATTTGCAAACGCGAATAGAATTTTATGACAGGTTCGTGTATGCTATAATATAATAAATCATCGTGTACACGCTGTCTCGTGCGTTTTGTTGTAAGATAAAAGAATTTAATTTAATCACACTGTCTTTATAGGTACGTACCTACGTCGTTGACATGGAAAACAAAAACGAGACTGTAATACTCAAAACGAATTAGCGTTTCTTGTAATTATTGACCTCTAACCCGTACGGAGCTTTGCCCCACATACCCGCCTACACTATTTTTCAAAAATAATAAAAAAAAAGAGCTAATACTGCAGGACGGGCGCGGCCAATGTTGTAGGTGGGTAGTTGGGAATGTGAGATGCATAGAATTAGAGTTATTTAATTTATATCCCTGTAACCAAGATTAATAAACTAATGTTGAAGAAAAACGATTCAGAGCGAAATTCGGTTGTACATGTTTTGAAAGGCCGTAATATTTACGATTTTCGACAAAATTTGATTTTAAAACTCTTATAGAAAAAAAATAAATACTCAAATTTTATATATTTTTTTGACCAATAGGTGTGACTTATAATGTAGCTATTGTAAAATGTTTAAACATTTATGTTTAGTCTAACAATTTTATCCACAGAATACCTATTACCAAATAAAAAATTACGTAAGAAACTCGCAAAATGTCGCATGTATATAAATAGCTCAAATATTTTGAAAATTTGACCACGTCTAGAAAAAGCAAATATAAGTTTTCTGTCAAAAATGTTAGGTCTTAAAGAATATTTCTAACTGAATTAAATTAAAAAAACAAAATTTAAAATAATAAAATAATTATTTTCGTACATTTTTCCATTTTTTTTACATATTGATTGATTCAATTATTAAAAAAAATGTGAAGAAAATTAAATATGAATTTCTTAGTCATTGAGTAGATTGAAAATTCAACAAAAAAAAATCATTTGTCAATTTTCAATTGGAGTTATACTTCTGGCGGAAAACATAAGTTGCAAATATTAAAAACAATAAAATCGGTAACATCGCGCCGCGGCGTGCCGTAAATGTATTTGCCGTTTCATTCACAATTTTCTTTCTGGTTTGTCCCAATTAATTTAAAAGCCCCTTTGAAAATGATATCAATAATGAACCAACTAGACGAAATTTCCTTTCGGAAAAGGAATACTATACTCTCTACATCGGAGGATGATTTTTTTTTTCGAAAAGGTCATTCAGAGGAAGAAAAATAATAGCACACATCACAGCATAACTAATAGATCCGCCGCTGCGTTTCGAATCTAAAACAAAACCACAACCTCGCATTCTCGAAGGCTACGTTTTCGCTTAAATACCTATGTATATTGTTATTAATTATAATAAATTCTAAAACAGAAATGTACAATAATGAATATAAAATCTAAGTTGATAATACACGTTTTTTTTTTTTTTTTTTTTTTTAATTTTAATATCATTATTTTCAAAAAACCGCACGCTGTTTCTCCGGTCCAATAGGAATAGTTATTAGGGGAACGCCAAAATAATGAAAAATGTAGAGACGTTCCGCTCCCCTGGGTTCCCTACAATTCGAGCACTGCTAATAATGTAATGTATACAATTTGTACAGGTTGCATAAGTTTTGCTTTTAATAATAGTTTTCGTGTTCGGAAAGTGGCAACCATATTATGGATAGTGTATTGAGATGTATACGTATGCACAAATATAAAATGATCTAGATTAAAATGAAATGTAACCGTGTACACCGAAATCGGCCAGATGCGTAACGCAGATAATAAATATTTAAATATATTGTGTTACACAACAAAACGGATTGGCGGGATTTAGATTGAAAAGTCATTTTCAACGTAGCGAGGGACGTATTAGTTTTATTACGACGTGTGTGCTAAGAAAACCGTATTTTTTTTGTTGTTTTTTTTTTTTTTTTTTTTTTTTTTTTTTTCAGCTACTTTGAGGCATTTGACATTTTCGAAGTATCTCGATTTCGATT
>CABPRJ010000004.1:424936-436726 GCA_902439185.1 Cinara cedri
AAAACCGTTTTTTTTTTTTTTTTTTTTTTTTTTTTTTTGTTTTGATTTTCCGCAGTGTAGTCGCGTTAACAATGAAGAAAAATAAAGAAAAAAATGTAGAAAAGGCGCGAAAGTTTACGGCATTAACGGTTTCATTGTTTTCGATTTTGTTTTTTGTTTTTTTTTTTTTTTGTATTGTAATTCGGTTAAACACTTCACAGAATACTTATATTGGCCTTTCCTGTACGCGGTAAAATTTTCAAAACGCGCTGACGATTTTTGAACTATTTAAAGCTTTTTTTTTTTTTTTTTCAGCTACTTTGAGGCATTTGACATTTTCGAAGTATCTCGATTTCGATTAGGTTTTATGTGGATAAAACTGTTTTGGCTTCTAAAACATGTTCGAAAATGTCGTCGTAAGTAACAACTCAATGGCACCAAAATATATCGAAAATCCGTAGTACACGATTCGTACAGTTTTTTTTTTTTTTATAGAGTTCGAACGTGATTATTTCGATTTCAATAAATTACTAAATTACGTAATATTATATTGATAGGCTCTTGTACAGGCTTTGCAGTCCGTTTAAGATCCCGTAGTGGATATTTTGAATTTCAAAAGGGGTAGCTGTTATGATATATAATAGCAATAGGGGCAAACAGTGTAGTACTTTTAGAGTGGATTCGGCACTTTATCAGGGGGCCCCCCGCAGTCACCGTCATAAACATGAACGTCGTTAGGTATCGTTTATTTTCCTATTGTGTACGTTAAACAACAATTATTATTTTTTTCGAAAATAACAATTATATTGATTACTGGCAAATGACGTCGATTATGCCTTAAATGATCTGATTTTGTCAGGAAATGTTACGGCCGTCAGAGATGTCGAAATCCACGGTCAAAGATGCGATACGCAAAATAATATTATATTAAACGCCTATATAAGTTTACGTGTGATCCATTATAATTCATTAAAAGATACCGGTCGGTAAACCGACATCCGGCCCGGCATTTGTAACCGAGAACCGCCATGAATTAATATTGAAATCAACCGACGTAGTCCGGAGATTCTCCAAAGATATCGTAGACATTTTTCTCCGAAAATATCTTGTCAAACGCCGGTTTTGACCCCGGTAAAAACCCCCGATATCCTCAATATCGGCTGATTTAAGATGTAGGCGTATGCAGGTACTTATACCGATCGCCACTAGGTATCGTAATAATATTCCTGTATGCAATTCAGAATCGCGCACAATGGGGCGTTATGTCGTATGCCCGCGGTAAGCGTATTTTTTGTTTATTTCCACGGGCAGTTTTGAAGCCAATCAGCATTACTTGGTAAAAATCAAAAATAAGAACTTACCGAAAACGAGAGGTAACATAAAATTGTAATTGTTATTTAAAATAAAACGTACGGATCGTTTTAAGCACGCCACCGCGGCTGCCCCGCTTAACCGGGAAACGACGTCAATGACCGGACTATGTATTACACGGTGTATTGTACAATTTCATAATTTCCCGGTTTCTAGAGAAACGACGACGTTTTCTTCCCGACCGATGACGCAGTCTCCCATCTTTCGGGACTTAAATACTCGCGTGTGTACATTATGTACGAGCATAACAACTATGCCAAAATATTAATCCCGGCGCAATAATAATTTTGTCATTTGAATATTTAATGTTCTCGGACGCTATTATTATACAAATATTTTAAAATACACGGTTTATATACGAACCGTGTAATGCCGTCGTCGGTGTTTTTTTTTTTTTTCTTTCTTTTGTAAATTATATTTATTCGTATATGTGGCGTATACATAGGATAAAAAAAAAAAAAAAAAAATATATAATATAATAATCGTAAATTCGCGGTTATAAGTATAGAAATGAATGCGGTTTTTTGCTTTTTTTCACAAAATGTTTAACAATAACGCGTCACCATTGTTGTACCGGGGATGTTTTCGGGTGTGATGTTTTACATTGGATTTTTTTTTTTTTTCCCGCTTAACATCTCTGCGAATTAATTTTCTCCGCGTAAGACTTATTCGCGCGTTTAACCGCGATGCTCGTGTACTAATATTGTAAATACATAATATATCATTATGTACCCGACAGTGTGCTCGTAATATACCGGGTGGTGTACGTTCGGAAGAGAGCGTAAAATTATGCATCGTGACGCGTGATCCATAAACCGAGGATTATAATCGTGCATGAGAGGTGCCGACAACACAATGTGCGGTAAAAAAAAAAAAAAATAAATATATAATATAATAATCGTAAATTCGCGGTTACGTGAAAAAAAAATTTAAAAATTCACGGACTTTGGGACGTTCTTTTTGATTTTTTTTTTTTTTTTCATCGTATAATATAATAAATACAATCGTATCGAAATATTTGCGAGCGCTCGATCGACCCGGGTGCGTGCGCGACAACGGAGTAGAATATATAATAACACACCTACGTACCCGCCTGTATAATATAACGAGAATGAATTCCGAAACACGAGGAAGAATCCGCCGGTTACTATGCGGAATATTCGGCGGTATTTTTGTTTTTTTTTTTTTTTTTTTTTTTTTTTTTTTTTTTTTTTAAATTTATATTTTCGCCGTCGCCGCGAACACATACACCGCACACCGGCAGTAATATTTTATAAATCACGCGCGGGCCGATCCTTTTGTCGCGGACCGACGATTATCCGACGAAGATTTCGAGTGAACTCGATTTAACGATATAACATATCTTGTTTACAACAATAGTGCGTTTGATTGACGAATTTTCGTATTTCCGCGCATTTATGTGTGTCTCGTGTGTATATATATATATTCATACGCGTAGGCGTGTCGATAAACAAACGATAGACATTTAAATATCAAATATAAATTTTCAATTATTATCAACCCGCGTTTTTAAACTCTCGTCACGTTCGAAGTCGCATTTCTCATAAACGCGCGTTTATGACTCGGAATAGAGTGCAATCTAGACCAGCGTGCAAAATTGTTACGGTATAATAAGCTATTACCGTACTAACTAATACGTCCGCGGATTGCTCCCCCCCCCTTCGATTTCGTCTCATATCGGCTTCGGACTCGAGAAAACATTAAGCCACCTAATATAGCAACTATACTCGAAGCAACCTACTTGAACAAATTTTGAACATTTTTTTTTTACGAGTTTTACTACGATACAAGTTGAGGGATGTATCGGCACAGTTTTGGAGTCTCTGCGATAAAGTTGGGAGGGGGGCCACTCCACGGACGTCCAGCTTATAACCTGCAATACGTTGCGAACCCGTAAACTTTATTTTATCCGGTTGAAAAATAAATAAATAAATATATATATATATTCTCTTAGCGAACTAGAATTTAAAATTATCAAATATGTATTGCTGTTTTTGTAATATTATTGTTATTTTATTTCATATAAGTTTGTCTACGTGGCATACGTGCATGTATTTTCAAAATTTAATTCGCTCATATCGAAACCTATACAAAATTGATTTAATTCTTGGGACCAAAGGTGTGAGAAGAATACCCCGAAGAAGAAAATCAAAATCAAATTTATTCAAAATGTTTTTTTTTCAGGCAATCGTTGGTTCGTTGCGCTCAATTGAAAAAGACAATTTGTATTATTCATAATCACGGAGTTGACATTTTTGATGAAATCCGTTAAAATCATGTTATATTTGAAATTTGTCCGTACAGTTATACAAATTAATATAATTTTCAATTTCAGTTTATCAAAACACTACGTTTAATCGTACTTTGTTTATAATCGTTTTTCGGTCGGAATGATTTTTCATCACGTACTGCAGATATAAACTAAATTCAACTTGAGGCCTATTTATATTTTTGGTTTCAGGTAAGAAGAGTTTAAGTCAATTTTCTGTAGTTTTCAATACAAGCAAATTCCATTTTCGAAAATTTCTAAACGTTATTATATCTTAATTAGGCCGAATGGCCTAATATTATATGCAGACGTTTCAAATGATTTGAAAGTGACTGAAGATGTTCTAACTTTCAGTAGAACGCGTGCGTTGGGACATACAGAAATATAGGGGAAAAAATGTATACAAGACAAAACTATATACGTAAAAAAAGATCAAAAACTGATTAAGATATTCTATTTTATATACCATCCCGGCTTCCCACTTACAACAGTGGCCCACCCATGACATGAAGTAGGTCCGGTATTTAGCGGTTTTTTTTTTTTTTTCTTTACTGCATAATAGTAGTGTCTATAATATTTCACCATTACACTATAATTTAACGTTAATTTATAACACTACTCACTAGTATAGGTTTGGTATAATAATCGTATATTATATTATATTTAATGTACAACATTTCCGACGAATAATATCACAATCGCTTACGTCAAGTGTAGTTTTTAAATTTTCCATTAGTTTAACGCGCGCGTAGGTACATAATAACGTACATACCTGTAAATACGCGATAACAATTATTATATTCGCTCAATTTTCTGAGATGAAAAATGTAAATTTCAGCGGACACCAATATAATATTATATATTTTATTTCGAAACGTTGCCAATATTAATAATAACTGATCGGCCACAAAAATAACACGGGTAAAAGATTTAATAACACATACATCTATCCTATTACCTACCTGTAATACATACATGCGTATGCGCACATAATTATACACACCAGGATGTTGGCGTACACTATAAGTTTAGCCTCGGGACACAGCGAAGAGTTAAAATATACAAAAGACGGAACGATCATAATACACATCGGCTGCAGGTTGGCTACAAGTCTTTTTGTCTCGTCGGTGTACGAGAAAATCTGTCCACCGACGAAAACCTCGAATTTCCGAGTTTGAGCGTACATATTTGATCCCGAGAGAACGCCATGTAGAAATGTTCATGAGGATAGCGGGAAAAAGGAATGTATAAATATAACAGACATGATACAGTGCAACAGTCTCTATAATTTCGAGAAAAATGCGAGAAAAAAAAAATTTAGACAATTTCAAATAGCCTGCAAAAAGAAAAGCCAGTATATTATTAAAAATTGAACCACGTTTAGAAAATTCTAGATTAAGCATATTATACGGTAAGTTTTTGATGAAGGTTTTTCCATACGATTTTTTTTATTTGAATTAAAATCAAAATCAAATAAAACAGAAACCGTTGTCACAGTCGGTACACTACGCATTTTATTAAACGATGACTGCTTGCGCCCCCAAGCAATAATGACTAACAGTTTTTCTCGAAAATTCTGACTGATGAGCAGAAAAAAAAAAGGGGGGGGGAACCCCATCACCTTGCTATGGCCCTGTTGGCGCTTCTCCAGCAATATATTCACGTCCCTTTTGGAGGGGGTAGGCGCATCCCCCGAACCGGGAATCACTGCACTGGGGCATCATAACCGGAGAAAGTCCAAAATTTAATGGTCAAGCGGATTTGAGATTTGATCTATCTGTTCACAGCTCTTTTTTCCTTCGAGGGTTGTGGACACGCCGTGTATATTCACCGAAACATGCCCGGCGTAGTATACGACCACTACAGACATAATATAATATGTATTATACACACGCGTACACATAGATAGTAAAGATACTTACGTGATCTGGTTTGATTCAATATTAGACACGATCGTTATTCAGTCGTATATTGCCTAACCATACATACGTACGTACCTGAACTCGAGTTCAACACGTACTGTTAATTTATTATCCGGTTTGAAAACGATTTTGAAGGATAATTTTTTTCCCCTAGGTTTTAATCGTTTGCTGAGATTCGCGTAAGACGGTTGTAAAAAAAAAATATATAAATTTTTATGACGTGGTCGCCGGGGGGGGGGACGTGTGTTGAGTGATCGCAGTGACGGTACGGACAAAAATGGACGTAAAACGATACAACGCGATCACAATAGAGATGCGAATTTTTACGTAGGCAACGAATTTATTATTATTATTTTTTTTTTTGTTTAGCTTATTTGCAATAAGACGTCGCGTATAAATTATTTCAGTACACGTGCAGTTCGAATCCGGTTTATAACAATAAAGTTTTTTTGAAACTTTTGCATTGATATTTTCCGTTTTTGTTTACATATTTTCATAACTATTCTAATATATATTTTTCTTGCTGTTTTCGAACACTTTTAGCGGTTTCCTCCGGATCAAATCAGCTGAGACTCGGTAATTAAATTTGTTTTGTATCGGCGTATTAACCGACTAGGCGAGATGATGAATAGTAGAAAACCGCAGTAATAAGTATTAATATTAACTAAAGACATCTGTAAAAGTAAATTTATACCAGATTCAAAAGGACCTGAAATTCCAAAAAAAAAAAAAAAAAAACAACTCAGTCAGACAACTGAAATGGGCTGCCGGGAAGAGAAAACAGGTGACAACAACAACGAATACCGGAATTTAAAACGACTGCCGGGAAGATGGGAGAAATTTTCGTTAAAAATCTCGCGTTCGAAATTGACTATTCGAATGCAACACGCGGTGTATAAACCGTATAAATCGTTTTCGAACTATCGTTTTTTTTCGTCTCTCGTACATTACGGTAATCGCGTATTTCGGAATTCCGAGGTCGTTAAAAAGTTCATTGTTTCGCCGTTGTTTTTTCCTTTTTTTTTTCGGTGTCGCTCTGCGCATTAGGTACTGCCCGATCGGCTATAATACAACGGCGCGACGGTCGAAAACATAAAAACATAATAAACAATAACGATAACGCTCGTTTAGCGCACGGCGAACAACGGCGGTGACGGTGACGATAAAACCGTGCCAGATATCGCGAAAACCGCGGGCGAACATTCGTTATTCGTACATCGTTACCGTAATACGTTTCGTCGCGGCGCCGGCCGGCCGTCGAAAAGTGTATCGCGACGAAGGTCGGACGGCGGCGGCGGCGGCGAGTTAAAAAAACAAAAATCACGCCGACAGCGCGTTATTTGCGGAACGTTTTAAACGTTTTCCAAGGGGTCAAGATTCGAGTGGAACGCAGGCCGGGGCCCGCGTACGGTACCGTCGTAACAATATCGCGAGCACGGGTATTTATTTACGCGTGATATTTACGTCCGCGACCGCGCGGTAATAAGATCGGAATTCGCCGACGGCCGCCGCCGCCGCCGGACCAACGGTTAATAAAATATGCACACGCCACACGCGGACACGCGCGCGCGTGTATTTATAAAATATAATATGCGCGCACGATATGTATATTATGTATTATATACGTGTCGAGCGTGTCCCACGGACGGCCGAGAGGCTGCGCGGGGTACGCCGGGGTGCCCGTCCGGGGCGCGCGGTGGAGCACGATGAGGAGGAGGAGGAGGAACGACGCGTTCGGACGTTGCCGCGCGCGGATGTCACCGAGATCGCCGCCGCCGCCGCCGTAGCCGCAGCCGCCGCTGTCGTACCGCCTCCTCGGCCGTCGCCGTCGCCGCCGCGGCCGCCGCCACCTGTCACCGGCGACGCCGGAAAACCCGAAGAGGCGACCCGCCCGCGTGCCCGTCGCCGCGGGACGCGTCGGGCGGACCCGGTAGTGGTTATTATTACTATAGTGATGCAGCGGTATCACCACGACTACTACGACTACTTCTACTATTACTACTACTACTACTACAACTACTACTACTACTACAACTACTACTACTACTACTACTACTACAACTACTGTACTACCGCCGCCACCACCGTAATACGACTACTGCTACAACAACCACTTAAAATACCGAATACCGCGGTGGTGCGGACGGCCCGTGGCGGGCCGTCCGCATAATAATATTATAATGCCGCCGTCGTCTTCGTCGCGCATTCATTTCGGCCGTCGCGGCGCCAGACCGCGGAATTCCGTCGCCGCGCGACATCATAATATTTATTACGCCGCGTAATGGCGTCGTAATGTTGTACGCGGAGTCTCGGTATTTATTATTATTATTATTATAATTTTTTTTTCGCTCACAAAATAATAATAACAACGTTATACGGGAGACACGCGAAGTCTCACCCCCGCGCCGCCCACCTGCGTAGCCTCTCAAGGTCTCGGTCTATCGCCACCGCCGGCCGCCGCCGGTCGCCGCCACCACTACCGCCGGGGCCGCCGCGCGATACCGCCACCGCTACCACCACCATCGCCGCCGCCGCCGCCGCCGCCGCTGCCGAGCCACCGGTTGCGACGCGTTTTTAATACCGTCACGCGGCTCGGCGGCCGTCCGACAACGTCCCGTTTTTTTTTTTTTTTTCCTGTTGTTGTTGTCGTGTGTGCGTGTTTTTTTTCCCCCGTTTTCTTGCCCCGCGGCGATCGTCGCGGTCCTGCGGTCCGCGGCGCGTATCGGCACTCGGAGCGGGCGGGCCGGAGCGCGGGCGCGCGCGCGAGAGCGGCCGCCGTCGCCGCGGCCGTCATCGCGCTCAGTGCTCACCGTCGACGGCCAGTGTAACCCGCGACGTCCGACCATGCGCAGACGCCCGGACGACAGCTGCAGCAGCCGGCACGTCGGGACGACACCGTGAACAGAGGACAGATATGCGCACTGCGCTTTTCGTCGCCGTCGCCGTCCTCGTAACTCTGTCGGTCAGTATACATCACGCACACCATATACGTAATTTAGATAGTAAACACGCGTACCCGAATGCGCCGGTCGTCCGCGCCGTCAAAATCGGGTTCCGCTCCGAACCGGCCTTTTTTGCTTTCGGTTTTTTTCCCGGTCCCTGGGGCCCCGGAAATCCGCGACACCCGCCGCCGCGTCCGGCGGCCCCGTGCAGACAGCGCAACGAGCGCGCCACCCACGGTGCGCAATATCATTACGGCGTCGTAAAGACCTCGTAAGCCCGTCCGGAATCCGGTTACGTGGGTGACTTATAAATGCATATTTATGTATACGTTACGCGGGCAGTGCACAGGTATTGTCGCGCGCCCGTAACGGCGATACACGCGATTCACGGTTTAACGACCCGATAATCGTAATTACCGCACTACGATGTTTTCGCGTCGACAATTCAGACCCTGTCGCGCCCCCCGTGCGGTCGTCACGGTGTCCCGTTGACTCCGCGTGTCCGTGCGAAAATCGCATCGACTCTATCGGGGGTTGGGGGGGGGCTCGCCGGGGTTTGTTGGTCGAACGGCTCGTGTCATTAACGGGGGGACGCGCGAGACGTTCTTCGAGTCTGCGTGCGGATAGGTTTTGCAACGTCCGTTACGCACGCCCGATAAAACGGGAACACGTCTCGCCGAGCGTTTGTCTGTACGCGAAACGTACCCCTAGCAAGACGGAAAAAACAATTTAAACATTTGTATACGAAAAACTCGAATTTAAAACGGTACAATATTATTGTTGTCGATTTTTTTTTTTTTTTTTGAAATGTATTTTCGGCGGAATCGTCGTATTGAAATTTAATATGAATTTTTTTGTTTTTTTCTAAAAAAAACCGAAAATTGACTATAGCACTTCTTTGGTCCCGGGGACCGAAGATAATACAATATCGTTTTCGAACCATCCAGACGATCTCGCAGACGCGGTTGTTTCGTCCACTGTTTATATTTCGCATACGAAACCTGCCGCGGCGCTTGGTATCTTTTCATTGTCAAATAGGTCAGTTATCGTTATTTATTGTTGCTATGCCGTACGATTGTTGTCGGTGACCTAAAATATTTTTCTTTTAAACATTTTCAACGTATTGCTACACGTTTTTCGCGTTTCGTACGCGCGGCGGGGGGGGGGGGGGGTAGGAATTGTTTGGTCTGTGAAGAGAGGGGGTAATGTCCAGTCTGTATTATACTCGTACCTATATATAAACGTCCGATTGAGGGACGATTTCCCGGTGCGCAGGAACAGTGTCCTATAAATGGTTCGTCGGCGATTATACCGTGTGTATGTATTTTTTTTTTTTTTTTTATCCGCAAAGAAGTCCGAGAGTCTGGAAAACGTGCTGAAAACACGACTCGGCGACGACGGGACCATGAATTTTTGATCGTTCGTGGCCAAAACGTTTCCTTGAGCCGCGGCAGAAGGTCCCGTCGAATTAACAATACTACACGCAGGTATAACACACACACACGCGCAGTGGTTAGTTTTTCATTGAAATAATCATTATCGCCGATAGGTAATTTTCTCGGGATAACGTATAATAAGACGCACGTCATATTATTATTATATTACTTTTGGTACCTATATTCTGAAACATTACGACGTAGTCTCGAGATTATGTATATAAAAAAAAAAAAAACTACAAGTACATAGAATAACATTTGAAATTCGATCACAAAAAAAAGTATGTAAAATACTAAATTAGATTTAAAAAAAAAAATTAATAAATACACGTGAAATCATGTGTCTGCACATTTGTTCTACGTTTTGTCTTATTTAAATCGTATACACATTAAAAGCTAATAATCGTTTTGAACTTGAAACGGAAAATGATGCAAACGCTGTTAAAATCCGTTAGAACGCATAAAATAAATCCCAAGAAAAACATTCTATTTAATAATATGCGAAACAAAGCAATTTTAAAAACGAAATCGTCGTGCGTGATAAATCGATAATTCAACACGAAATATCAAAAAAAAAAAAAAACAAGAAAGGAACATTTGCAAAGACCGGAAAAAAAAGGCAAACATAGTTTTTATCCGGTATTCGAACCGTTCGAACGATCCGAGAATCCGTTTGTCTTCAAATCCGAACCATAGGGTTTTCTTTACTTTACCTAATTATCATAATCCCTTAATAAAGCTCTCAAAACCCTATTCTACGTGTCTGCCGTTTTTAATTCGAATTCCGAAAGTCCAGCGATAAATACTCCGCAAAAACCGAACGGCGACGTTTGTCGGAAAGATTTGCGTGCTATAAAAAACAAATATTGCCCGAAGCGGCGGCGCGCCGGTGTGAATTTAATAGCTTCGTAAACAAAATTACCGAAACTTTTTCCTTATTGCAGCACACCGCTGTCAAACAATTCGATTAATCGAAAACAAGGACGCGATATTAATTCACATCAATTATAATATCGCACGTACTATTTATAGAGTGTGAGCATATTTTTGATAGAGCAAAGAAATGAAAAAATCCACCCCAACGCGTAATTCTAAAGCAATGTTTTTGCATTTGGGAATGAACGTCGCGTTCCCACACAGCATTTGGGAAATGATAATATTTTATAAATATTTTGAAGTAGTTAAATATTTTACTAATAATATTGTACAAATATTTATTATTTTATTCTTATGATAACAAAATATTTTCATACATGATTTGTAAAAACGTTTTCTAAATATTTGTACAATGTGTCCAAGAAAATATAAAAAATTAAACATTTTAGAAACATGAGATCAAAACGTTTGATGAATGTTATTCTAAAATATTTTCCAAACACGAACTATTTGAACAAAAAATATTTCGATAACATTTACACCATAACAATTTAACAATAATCGAAAATATTTTGCTTACATTATAGAAATATTTTTTTTCTGAGTGATTTATCATCGACGGCACAACAGAGAATCCGTGACTGTAGCGCGGATCATTCCGGAAGAAATTATCTTTCTACAGAATAAAATTTAATAAATACGATACATTCAGCGCTCGAATTATAAGATCTCGCGGGGAGGACAAATTTTTCGGTAATCGTGGCGCACCATTACCAAATAATTACCCGATGGTCAGGTCGGTTTCGGTCGCTGTGATGGAAGTTACATTTTTCTCAAGTCCCACACGGTGCCCCCCTTCCGGGCACGTACGCGGGTGGTGTTTTGGGTGTTTAAACACTCCCCCAAAGTATTTAGTTTAACCAAACCTACCCTAATCTTTCATATGCGTATTAAAAAAAAAAAACACCCCCCCC
>CABPRJ010000004.1:436792-449243 GCA_902439185.1 Cinara cedri
CCCCCCCCCGATTCGAGCACTGTACTATATGACTCGAACAGTGTCGCGTAAACGGTATAACTGTTGTCTAGATAAACATAAGCGATACAATCGACGGAACAACTATCTAGACGGAGATAAAGGACGCGCGACAATCTAACCATACCGAGAGGTGGACAAAAAAAAAAAAAAAAAAAAAAAAAAAAAACAAATCGGAATTCTCGGGTCGAGATGGATAAAAGAAAAAACCGCCGTTCACGACCCGTCACAAATACTCACGGGCCGAGTGTGTAGCGAACGTGTGCCGAATTCGGTACGCGTCTGTAGGCGTCTCGAAAAATGCGGCGCGGTACCGGTGCGCGCTCAACGATGTATTGACGTTGATAATTTTACAACGCGAGAAGCGCAGGCTGCGCGTGGATTTTTACCGATCGACCTGAGTGACAGACGCGCGGGCGCGGACGGCGATTCGAAATGTCCTGTGCGGGCGGTTCAATTGCACGCACGTGCGCGTGTGTTCCGCCCCGGACTAAACAGACGTCCGTTTGCCCGTACGTATCTGAAACACTTGGACGGAACGCGACGACGGTTCAACGGAAACGGAACGGCAATGTCGGGCGTTCGGCGGTCTCGCGCGCGCCGTTGCGCGCCGAACGAAAAACACCAAAACAAACCGGCAAACACCGCACGCCACGATTTAACAAACGGCGCATCGTTACGATAACGCGACGCGCGCGGTAAAAACGAAATATTACGACGGGGTCATTAAAAAAACGCGCGCGCGTTGCGTATTTGTAACGCGTGCGGCGGCCGGCGCGTTTCGAAACGGACGAAAATAATTGCGCCGGAGAAGCGCACACGCGAGATGCGTTCCCGCGCGGTAATAATAATTACCGTGTGGTTATTGTCCGTCGGCGCGTGAACGATCCGCTCTCGGGAACTGTCCGTGTGCAACGCGGTTCGCGTGCGGACCGCCGTGTCATCACGGACGAGACGCGCGCGTTTAGGATTTCGTTCAGGACCGGCAGGAAAGTCCGGGGAAATCGTTTTTTTTTTCGTTTTCGCGGACTGAAAAACGCAAAAGATTTCCAGAAAAACAGAAAAAAAAACAAACTACAAAACGTTTCCGAGCTACAATCGACGGTGAAAATAGGTTGACCCGGCCCGGGTTTCTAACTTCGTGTACAAACCTATTACGTTATGAGCACGTTGATCCGACGCCGGACCGCCGCGGAGGAGAAGAATAATTTGTTTGTTTTTTTCAATTGGATTTAAATACCTGGGTAAAACGGGCAAATTTACGCAATAACGATTTCCGTTAAAAATAACCGCAGAAACCTGAAGTTTTCACAGAATACTTGGTTTGGCTTTCGTCAGTTTTTTCTAGATTTTCGAGCTATTTATAGCCGTTTGAAATTGTTGTGTTTTTTTGGTTTTGATCCGGTTTCGTGCGGACAAATTTGTTTCGACCCGGCCAGAATGCTCGGCTATTAAACACGAGGTCATGAAGTTCTAATGTTCACGAAAATCGTTAAAACCGTTAAAACGCGTTTGACCGAACATCGTCCCCTCCCCCCCCCCCGAACGGTTTTCGTCGTCAGCGAATAGTTTATCGGGGGCCGCGTATACGGACGCCAACTAAATCAATTTGTACACAAATCGTTATCATTATCCTGAAATGCCCACTCGGTTTTGTCTTCGATCGATTTCACGATTTCTGCAGAATTCCGCTATCTAGTGGGTCTAATGATATTATGCCGCTCGCGGATAGGGAGGCGTGGGGGTAGGCGGGTGGGCACGGCAAAGTCGACGGTACACTGTTAACGGCCGACCCGGGTGGGCGTATCCATAAAATGTACGGACTCGAAACGAAACGACATAGCCACCATCACGCACGGGGCGGGGAAGGGGGATTCGCGAAAACCCGATTCGGTTACGTGAGGTTTCGGACATTGTACAACGCGGTCGTATTTCGCGGTAATAATCAAATAACGTTTGTACGAGAGAGAGAAAGAGAGAGAGAGAGAGAGTGAGAGAGATTGAGAGGGGGGGGGGAGAGAGAAGAAAGAGTGAAAAACCCCCGCGTGAAAACGACCGTGTTCCCGTGGGTCGTCGACGGCGGGACTCGCGGAGACGGCGGCCGCGTCGGGCGGCACCCGTGCCGTTTTCGCGGAGATTTCGCCGGGGCTGCAGACGTTGACCGCGAAACATCGCGAAACGTTCCCGCGCGGTTTGCCGGCGGCGCGGCCGGCACGCGCAAAAGGGCATTCGGCTAATAGTCCCCGTTCAAGGCCGTCCGGCGCGACACGCGCGCGCAGTCACCGCTACACACGACCGAGTCCTAGACATTGCGACAATAATACAACAACAACGACGACGACGACGACGACGACGTTACGTTATAACAACGGCGACAACGCGCGCGCCGCGTTTACAAACAGTTTTGCTTTTTCTTTTTTTTTTTCAATAAATTGCGACCCCCGCCGTCGGAACTGGACCGCGTGCCACGCCGCGCGCGTCGCGTTTTGTCATACACGCGTACCCATGTTGCGCGGACACACGGGGGCGATCGTTTTACCGGCCCGCGGAGATTCCGGTTGCCGATCCGATTCCGCGATTTAGGAATTTCGCGGGGACGAACGCTCGCGGGAAAACGTACCGCGGGACAACGGGAGACGCCCAGGTATACGAATAATGTCCGTCGCGTTCTTCGACCTTTGTCCCGCCGCCGGTTTTCAGCATTCTAAATGTTTCGTTACGATCGCGTTCGCGCGATTCATATTTAATCGCTGCGTTCGTCACGGGGCATTCAGATGGTTTTCTAGAAAAAAAATTCAGTCTCGCGGAGGATTTCGCGCCATCCCGCAGCTCCCAACTGTTATAATATATTTAACACGCAAACGCACTGCGGCATGGTTATGATAGGAGTTTCGTAATTTATAGGCGTCGAACAACTATCGTATACATCGTATCCTACACCGTGTTATCCTTATGCCGATAACTCGTCAATGTTAATTGTTTTTTTTTTTTCCAATAGTTTTGTGCGAAGTATAAAGAGAAAAATTCTTTTTTCGTTTTCATCCCTTAATCACTAAAAAAAAAAAAAAAATAACCGCATTTCCATTTTAGTGCGTTAGTATAGTTTCTTAGTACAACAACTTTAAAAGTGATAAAATAAAGTATTTGTATTCAATAATTAAGGGATGAAAACAAAAAAAAAATTAATTTTTCTCCATATGTGAGTCCCCCACGCACGTAATCCGATTGAAAAAAAAAATTATGAACACTGACAGAATTATTAGCGTTAGGATAACATTGTAGGACACTCTGTACGTGTAACTTGCATCGGTATGACATGATATTAAATTTTCTGTTCTTTAAACTTAGCGCATTATTGATCCGCCGCTACATCCGATGACATTTTAATGTTTTAACGACGGAACGGGTATAATACAAAACGGTATGTCATACTGATGGAGCGGGTCTATAACCCCTTCAACGCCCCTACCCTCCATATCGCCATCAGTAAATGCGCCACTATTTCTGATCATTGTCAGCACACGTCATGCCAATGATTCCGATTCGAAATGTAATATATATATATATATATATATATAAAGGTACTATTCTCAAAACGTCGACACTTTGGGATGTAACGTTTATACAAGCGCCAGAGATTTTACAAGTACAAG
This sequence comes from Cinara cedri, assembly GCA_902439185.1. Classification (NCBI taxonomy): domain Eukaryota; kingdom Metazoa; phylum Arthropoda; class Insecta; order Hemiptera; family Aphididae; genus Cinara; species Cinara cedri. The sequence continues at coordinate 440,464 of CABPRJ010000004.1, forward strand.
AGCCACAAACGGTTTAAAGTTTAGATCTGAGGCGTGTACAGGAATGGGAAAATGCTGCGCGTATGGTATGGTAAATCAGTGGCGGTTTAAATGCGAGAGGGCGAATTTCCAGTCCACGGAGGCATGCGGTTCAACTCCCCCCCCCGTAATCACAATTGGATCACTGCTCTTATCATTACGGAGAATATGCGAATTTCGGTGGTTTCGATTTTAAAAAATTGTCAATTTCTCGCCGGCAACCGGTGACCATCAGCTGCCCCGTTGTTCGAATGTTCCCGGACAAATACAATTAGTTCACGCGAAGGTATTATTTTACATTTTGAACATTCGATTCGGCAAAGCTACTGCGAACGGTCGCCCGCTCCCTCGGCAGACACACGTCACCGCGGTATACCCGCGGGCGAACTGCAGCAGACAACCGAATAAAGGGTGACGTTTCGAAAATATACCGCAAACAAGACGGACATTTGCGGCGGTATTGATGCGACTTGCGGTATTGCAATGACGCGTGTGACGCAGACACGGGCGTGCGTACGAGAGCGAGACCTGGACGGCGACTGGAAATGCCCGCCGGATAATCGCTCTGGTTCGCGGTGAAACGCATTGGCGGTAAACGATGTTTGTTACCGTGCGCGCGCCGTTGTGCTAGCAGTCTGACGCGCGTGTGGCCGCGACAATTATCGGACGACAATAACAGACCTGCCGCCGCACAAGTAACCGCGTACAACGGGCGCGCGCTGACGGGTCCGAGGATTTTCGTTTGACGCGGCGCCTCGTCAACACGCACGTCCGCGCCAATGGTTTGGACACCGTGCGCCCGCGCCTCATAGCTCCCGGGCGTCCGTCGCGCGCGCGATGAGAGGGGGGCTGACAGGACGCGGCGGGACGCGTGCACGTCAACGGCGAGCGTTTGCGCCGGCGTTTCCCAGACGAAAAAGCGCCGGCGGCCGGACGGTCAACGAAGCCGACACGATTCGCGCGCGGTTGTGCAGGCCGAACACTGTAATAGTATGTGTCGCTGCGGACGTTTTTATTTTATTATTATTATTATTATTATTTTTTTTACGTAAAAAAACACGATCGTCTTTATTGTTATTATAACCCTTCCCAATCGCCTCTTTTGTTTTCCCAATGTTGATAATTAAATTCCGCCGGAAACAGATAGACTGCGCGCGTGTCTGTTTCCCGGACCTCGGGCCGAACTCGCGGATTATCTCACGGGTTTAAAAGGTAAAAAAAAAAAAAAAACCTCTAGAGCGACCGATATTCCGGGTACGACGACGTCCGTACACGTTTAAAAATCGCTTCACGTCTTCTAAGACGACGTGTATTTTCGTACGGTACACAAGTATTTGTCGCAAAATTGTCAATTCTACAAAATTCAAATTTACTTTCAATGTAGAAAAATATTCGTTATTGTTTAATCGTGATAATGAACTGAAATGTTATAAGCGTGATTTTTTATTATTTTTTTTTTTCGTGTAGTATTACACAATCATTTTTAATGAGTAAATGAATAACCGAAAGTTTATAAAACGATAATTTAAATTATATATTTGTGTCAAGGGAAATGATGACGGTGAATATTTTAATCGATTTAGTCCTAAAAGCCAAACAAAACTGTAGGCATTTTGTTTAGAGGATTTCGATTTTTAAAACGGATTATGATTTTCAGACACTTAACTGTAATGTGCTGTAATTAGAAATATAATTGTTTTACTGGAAATCGTTTAGGAATATGAATTTCTGAAAACTATTTAAAAAGCGTACTTAAATTATTTTGCTTTTAACTTGTAACAAAGATAATTGAAATTAAAAAAAAAAATTTCAATGTATCCTGATAGAGAACCGTAATTGTAACACATTTTAAGATTAAAATCCGTTAAATGCAAAGACCTACAGCTTTGTCTGGCTTTTAAGTCTAAAACGTCACATCCGTCCGTGAAAACGGCCGTACTCCTTCTTTTTATTATCGGACAGTATCGGATCAGTGGAAACGTCTTATTATTAAGGATGGTCATTAAATTGTAAAAATAAATTTGAACATTTTACAAAATCACAGAACATTTCGAAAATCATCACCAATGGCACAAAACTAAGTACCCGACGACGCAGGTCATACGGTTCAGTTTCAGTGTTCTGAAAAGTTGTTTACCTACTCTACTTGAAATCCGGAAATAATTGAGTTGTCCAACTGCTGTAAAAAGTTTTCACAATCGATTTACGGATGACGTTATCACGTCCGCTTAAATATTATGTATGCGTTTTACATTGCGACGAGAATTTTATCAGGCAAACGTCGGTTATTATAGGTTTCGTTTATGCCAGCACGTAGTAATAATTAGGGCTGAACCGATACCGAAAACCGATATTAATATCGGCCGATATTGGCAGGCACTATCGGTATTTTTTTTCCGAACGCATAGTTAAACCGATATAATCGCGATTACACCCATGGTGTTTCTAACGATAAAGATGATATACGGTGATAGATAATGCGATAAACCGATAAATAGTAAATACACCTTGGACAATGTTTTAATATTATCATTTATCAGTGGCATTAATAATTGTCCTTGCAGAGGTCTAAAATGTTTTGGTGTGTGTGGTACACGATTTATATGGGTTTTTGGAAAAAATACATCGATCGTTTTTGATTTTTTTATATCGATTCGTGGATCCGAGAAAATAAAATATCGGATCGGCAATCGGTTTTTTTGTCAGTTATCGGCTCAGTTATAGTAATGATTAACGCGAATCGGATAGATTTTGTTCTATTATTGATTATTCTGGTTGCTTTCTCATTTCGTTTCGTATACATAAGTTATCTTAAAATACAAATACGAGTAATTGTATCGTCAAAAGCTATCATTGAGAGGCCGTCACAAAATGCTTTTAAAATCCGGTTTAGGCATAAAACAGTAAAACACCTGTAATACACAATTCGTAGATGGTAAAATTTCGAAAACAACGTGTTTCATAATTTTCTAAACATATACAACTCAATAGCGGAGATACAAAAATAAAGGTATTTTTCTTAAAAAAAAAAAAAAATTAAAATCAGAAATAATTAATATTTCAAAACATTGCCAAGCGAAATCGTTTTAAACATTTTATCATCTACAAATTGTATTATTGGTGTGTATTGTCTCGGTAACTGATTTTAAAGGTATTTTCGTTTGTTTTACGTGAACACATTTATTGCTACATGGCCCGTTAAAAAAACACAGTGATGGAAAACGGCGGCCTCTTAAACCGACCATAGGATGTTATGAAAACAATATAGACATCGCGCAGATCCGAAGCCTACGGGTTTAGATCAGGTGTGGGTTAGGTTAGCGTCTCTCCCCAACCCGTCCCGAGATTTCCGTTATCCCGTTAAGCCAATAGGCGCCGGACTCGGATAAAAAAGTATTAATATTATAATATTGAAATATAATTTTGTCGGACTTGTTTACTACTCGTCGTCTATTATTATTATACTATAATAGCAATAGTTGGAGTGTCGGCGAGTAAAATGATTAAGCTCGTTTGTCCGTCGCCACCGCCGTCGAGAAAATCGAAACGGTCGCTCGACTTATTTACCATGCCGACGATGACGACGAACCCGATTCGGATGACCGTATCAGAGTCGCATTCAGGACGAAGAAAGTGCGTCGAAAATCGGTTCACCGAAGGCTAACTATACGTGGCTACAAACGGGCCAAATACCAAATGCTGTTCGGAATACGAATAACAAACGATTCGATCCGCAGTAACGAGCCGGATTAGTCAAATTTCTTTTTATCGTAACACATAATGAAAAACAAAAAACAAAACAAAACAAAAACCCCAATCGAGTGACGGCCGATCACTGCTGCCGTTATATTACACGGTTTAAAGTTTTAAAACACGTTCGAATATAATAATGCATGCGAACATCATTTAGATACAGTATACAGCTGAGATTCACGTGATAATATTCAAAGCGTACAATATAATATTGTATTTTGTAATTAGAACGTTTTTTATTTTTATTAAATTCGTATCTCATATCTCGATCCGATTTTCGTACGGGGTGCATTTTGTGTTTTTGTACACGCAATATTATCGAAGAAATTCATTTCGGTGACATAACGGTAAACGATAATAATATTGATAACGTCATATTTTCGTTCTTAAATATTAATAAGACCATGGTTTTTTTAAACAATATTCTACGCGTCAACTGTTTTAAGTATAGGCACCTGCAGTAATTGCTCTCGACAATCTATTTGAAATTCAACGCACTAAAGTGGATGTATACTGAGTGTGTAGTATAAAATAAATGCATTTTATTATATTTTGTAACTGTTTGTATTGCCCCGTTGAGAATAATTGGTGTATTTCGTGTTTAAATACAATTCTATAAGTGTTTGCCCATCTCTGACGATATTGTGAACGGACGGATCGCGTATGTTTTGTCGAAAAACAAAACAAATAGTATTATATTACAGTGACCCAATTCTTATATTATAATATTTTATTCTGGTACGGAGAATAGAATTTTGAAATAGAACAAAAAAAAGCTTGCGCGTCGTTGCGGGTATTGAGCGTACCTGAGCGAAATTTGAACATTCACGTTTTGATAAATTTAAATTGAGAACTGCATTTTGTTTTATCGTCTCGAACTTTTGAGCATTTTTATAGAGACGAAAATGTTTTGTTCGCATAACTCGAAAAATAGTACGCGAAATACCGTGATTTCACGATTGTCATAAAAATATCTACTTTAAATTCTCCATACTCGTAAATTTCAAATGGCTGCGAATAGATTTTTTTTGTATGTGTTCGGTAGAAAAAAAAAAAAAACAAATATTTTTAAACGAATCAAACGGAAAGGAAATCGAACAAAACCGTTTACATTTACCCGTCTTTCCCGACGATTTTTCCCCGGCATTTCTCGTTTGTTGAAAAACCGACGAGGAAGATTTTGAACAACCACCTCCCAGACGCACCGGCCCGACGAAACTCGCTACCGTTCCGCGGAGTCGACGATCGGAGCGAGGTGTCTGATAGCAAAGGCGTTCGCATCGCAGACCGGACGGAAAACACACGGCGCGCATTTCATAGCGGTTCACAAAACCTATACGAATTCCTCGTTTCGTTCCGAATCTACAGCCGTGATGTCGCTGTTAGCGAAATCCTTTTTTCGTTTTCGTTTTCCCCCCTCCTCTCACTCTTCCCCGGTCAAACATATCGTTATCGTTGTCGGCATTATTATATTTGTATAAAATCGTGTAACAGGTACACAATAATTAGTCGATAATAACGTTGGCACGCGCATAGCGCGCGGATCGCGAGCGTTGATATAATTACGGGCCGAGCACGTGCCTCTACACAGCTAATTATTTATTACGTTTGTTATTAACGCGGTTACATAGTATTGTAACCGTGCACGATGCACTTTCATTTCGGTACACCGCCGCAGATCGGCACTGTTGATATTTTTTCAAGGCGCGAACAAATAATAATAATAATAATAAAAAAAAAAAAAAAACCCGACGCACCGAAATCGCAATTTATTTTAATTATACAATGTTTTACCGGACAGGCGTATATTATACAGCGGCGGAGCACCGTTACGTACAATCGATGCACAATAATTAATAATAACATTACAATTGCGGGTCGTTTATGTAAACGCGAGCTTGCCGCGTGCGGACGCTCGCGTTTGGCGTTCGACGCGGGGCGCCGGTCGCGCCGTAACCGGCGTGGCTGTTCTCGGGAAACCATCCACCGTTGAAACGGTGGATGGTTACGGGGCACGGACGCCGACTGTAGTAACGGGGAAGTGGGATGGCGAGCGTGACGAAGACCGAAGACATCGAAATGCACAGACCGCCGGCACCCGAATTTCAGCCCGTTTCCAAGCGCAGTCGGATCGTTCCGGCTGTCCTCCGCGATTATTTTCAAATAACTCGGACCGAAATTACGTTTTCTTTTCTTCCCGTCTCGAAAATTGTTCGAGTACACACTTCTCTTGTCGAAATGCTTGAAACACGCAGAGCTCCAGAGTGAATCGAATCTGATGGAGGGGACGGGGCGATTTCGCACACCGGTATTAAGTACGCATTTACGACGGAAAATCAAACTGCGAGTGTACATTGAAAAAGCAAACGGGCAAGGGGGCCGTCGCCATCGTCCCCTTCCCGGAACCGCCACCGTTATCCGCCCTGGGAATAATTAAAATCGCACTAACTGACAAGTCACCTCATTATAGATCCGCGTGCGAAAAATGGTTTTAACGTCGCGCCGGTAAATCAGCACGCGTTTTGGTTTTCGAGGTGGGTCACGTTGCATATGCTCGTATATCAGTGCGCGCAAATAAAATAAACCGATACGCGTATGATACGCGCGCGTGTGCATAATCTAAAAGTACCAATCGATTAACGCAGGTGTGAATAACGATGGTAATAATAATGCAATCCGTTCGTACACGCTAGCCAGTTCTCGCGTCGATTGATCGGAGGAGAAAAAACTCATGTTGTATCGCGGTTTCAAAAGAATTTATTCTTGTGCAGCGATTGTAATCGCGAGTCGAGTTCGCCAGACGGTTTTTCGCTCCGGACTATCGCCACTATCGGTCCTCGGCGATTAACGTGCGCGTCGCTTTTGTATAGATTTGCTCCGTAACGTTTCTGATGGATTTCATTTGCTTTTAGGTCTTTTAAACCGTTTTGTTCGTTGATTTTTTTATTATTTTTTTTTGTCGTCTATAATCACTTGTTCGGTAAACAAACGTATTGCATCCACGCGTTCGAAAACCACGCGCGCACACCAGTCGCACAACAGCGCGAGTACTACGATATTTGTTTGCCGTTCGGTCGTTTGCGCCAACCACCGTCGTTCCGTCCGTTTGTTCTGCGCGCTCAAAGGGAGCCTAAAACACCCGGAACTCTATTGACAGTGTAAAACCGTAATGTAATGTGTTCGCCACGTATTAATTGCCGTTTGTGTCACAGCAGGTATCGCGTTGCGCGGGCCGCCCTTGGCAGCAGCATCAGCGGCGGCAGCAGCAGCACCAGCGGCAGAGGCCACCGGGGCCGGCGGCCGCCTACGGTACTTCGACGGCGGCGGCCGTCCCGGGTTACGCGGAGTACGATGATCCGGCCGTGGCCGCCAACGAGCCGCCACCGCCTGCCCCGCCGGATCCGAGCTTACCGCTGAATCAGCCCGCGGAGTCGGGCCCGGAACCGGATTACGGGGACCCGGACAGGCTGTACGTGGAACCGGAACGGGTGTACGCGGAACCGGAACAGAACTACGAGGTGGACGAAGCGGTGAGCGTGCTGAGCGACGGGCGCGCGCACGGCGTGCAGCAGCATCAGGCGCCTACCACGGCGGCGCCGAGGAGCAACAGTAGTTTGGCCGCCGACAACGACACCACCACGCCCGGCGTGGTGGTGGCGGTGGCGGACGCGGACGCCAGCACCACCAGCACCGCCACCCCGGAGACCCGGAAAAGCGGTTACGTGGTGGACGGCAAACACTTCCGGAAGTACAGGGTCGAAGAAGAGACGCCGGACGGGTTCATCGTGGGCGAGTACGGGGTGGTCAGTCACCACGACGGCAACACACGGGGCGTCCGGTACACGGCCGACAGTAGCATCAATCCGCGAGTCATCTACGAGGCCCTGGCCAAGTTTCTGGCGCTGAGGCGCCGCCGGTAGACCGACCGCGGATCCGGAAGGGGAGAGGGTGGCAGGCGGCGGGAGAGGGGGTGGGCGACCGGGGCGAAGGAGACGCGTACCCTTGCCGGGGAAAAAATCGTTAAAAAAAATAAAAAAAAGGTCAACTAATTCGTAATACAACATTATTTTCGATCGCGTAACGAACGTGCGTAATAAGATACATTAAATTTTAACTGTCGCGTCCTCTCTCCTCCCCTCCCCTGTCCGTGGAGAATTTCTGGATCCGCCTCCGCGGTACCCCGCCGCCGACGCCTAGACTGATCGCGTGTATTATATATGTATCGATTGTATACTGACTAACGATGTTATATGAAATATTGGTTCACGATTCGAAACACTGCTGCAGCCGTCATCTTTTATATATATATATATATATATATTATATGTATACTTTTTTTTTTTACAATTTTTTTATTATTTTTATTATTATTATTTGTCAAACGAAATTTCTAGTCAGATTCTACTCGTCGTCGCGCATCGCCGTCGTTGCCAATGGCCTTAAAAATATAACAACAACAAGAAAAATGAAAAGGAGTCGACGAAAAACGTCGTATTATTGTTAGGTATACAATATTATTATGCGTCCGGTCGACGTAAATACGAATCGAATGCGTGTGCCATTTCCACCGTAATATTATAACAAAAAAAAAAAAAAAAAAAAAAAATAAAAAAAAAACCAAAAAAATATATATACCCGAGTATCCGACCTCATATATATATATGTATATAAGCGAAGCCCGGTTCACACGACACGTAGACGACCGGGTGAAATAATAAAACAGTCGATTTGACCCTACGAGTAGACAGGACGGAGCCCGGAACGAACGAAATCGCGGGTTGTTTTGTTTTGTTTTTTTTTTTTTTTCGAATATCGTCGGCCCGATTCCCAGTATCGCCCGAAACGGCAACTATTGGTACTGTTCGGGCACTCGTTTCCTCCGGAGTTCCGTACTATGCGTCAGGAACATCGGGCCGACGATATATGATTATAAAATGTGAATTAATCGTTCGTCGAGAGCGAGAAAACACGCGCGTCTATAGTAAAAAAAAAAAAAAAAAAAAAACTCC